>CAUYQG010192540.1:0-16698 GCA_963574415.1 Tarsius wallacei
TGTGTGTGTGTGTGTGTGTGTTGCTAACTCAGCAGGAGGGCTCTTAGGGCAATGATGCAAAAGGAGAGGTCAGAGGACTCATGCTCACGGCTGAGGGCCCCCATCTTGTCTCCTCCCACCTGTCCTGTCAGCAAAGGAGCAGTGTAACCTGACTGGCAAGTGATGCATTTCAATCAGCTTCGCCCACTAGTCTCAGAAAGGGACTCCATGGCCTCACCAGAGGAGGACGTGGGGAGTCAGCGGATGATGCAGCCAGGAAAGCGAATTGTCAGAGAAGACGGTGTCTCAGGCCCAGCAGAGACTGAGTGGCAGAAATAAAGGGCCACACTAGTTTTCTTCTTTGTAGCTTCTGGTTGTGAATATCATGAATTGAGGAAAAAGTAAAAATAAAAACTTCACAAAAGTAACTGTATAAAGGATATTGGACGTGGTTCCAGAATGCCTCCTGCTAAGCCAGGTGCAGCCCCTAGAGTGTGGCATTGTCAGGTACTGTCCTGGGAAGAGTTCCTGTTCTGTCCTCCAAAGCCAAGTACAGCCCCTAGACAACCGCATGGCCAGGTACCATCCTGGTGGAGGTTCTAGAACGTGTCCTGCAGAGTCAGGTGCAGCCCCTAGGTGACCATGTGGTCAGGTACTGCACTGGGGAACGGTTCTAGAATGCATCCTGCAAAGTCTGGTGCAGCCCCCTAGACAGTTGTATGGTCAGATATTGTCCTGGGGGAGGTTCTAGAATGCATCCTGCAGATCCAGGTGCAACCCCTAGATGGCCACGTGGTCGGGTACTATCCTTGGGGAGGTTCTAGAACGTGTCCTGCAGAGCCGGGTGCAGCCCCCTAGACGGCCATGTGGTCAGGGCAGCTTCATCCCTGCGATTAACCCAGGCTTGGTTAAGGCTGTCGGCAAGGGGGGGTGGGCACCCCAACATGGAAGCGAGCGTGCTGTGGGAGTTCTGAAGCTAACGGCCCATTTCATTCATTCTTAATCATAACTCATGATACTTGAAGTTAGAAACATTCACTCAGCAAGAGAAAATTCGTCCTTAAGAATATAAATTGCTTGCTACTTGAATACTTTTTTTAAGGTAGTATGTAAGCAGGTGTAAAATCCAGTAGCTCAGCAGGCTGCCTGTGCTGCCCATGGGAGCCCAGGGCTGAAGCGAATCGGCTAGTCTCCTGTAAAGTATAGCGTTTGATCCTGAGGGTGCAGACAGTAACAAGGCTCTGCATTCCTAGCAAGCCCCCAGGTGCCGGTGCCTATCTTCAGCAGCCTTTGAGGGCCACTCGGCAGAGAGCACCTTGGAGACCCCAGTGGGGCCTGTCTCAAGATCCCTGAATCCCAGATTCAGGCTTGGGACCTATCAGCAGCAAGAGGAGATTCCCACTAAGCTGGGATGGTTCTCCTCACATTGCCTCCCATGTGAACACATTGCCAGGTGCAGGGAAGAGTCCATCCCGATGGCAGATTGCTGGCTTATTTCTCAGGGACTCTGTCCAAGGTGCAGAGCTGTGCAGTGCTGTGTTTTCTCTACCGATGGGCATCTCAGCCGGCTAGTACAGTCTGGCACAGCGTGGGTCGGGGTGGTTCGCTTTTCTCCAGGGGCCACTCTTGTCTCACATCTCTGCTTCCTCCTCCTCCAGGAGACATGGGTCCCCTGAGGCCGGTGTGACGCCCGTGCAGCCCACCAGTCTGACGCTTAACGGGAGGGAGGGCCATGGATGGCATCGTGGAGCACCAGAGCGTGCTGGTGCACAGTAAGATCGGCGACACCAGCAAGAGGAATGGACTGATCAACACGCGGAACTTCATGGCCGAGGGCAGGGACGGCCTGGTGTCCGTCTACCCAGCGCCCCAGTACCAGAGCCACCGTGTGGTGGCTGGCGGCCGGGGGGAGCTGGCACAGCAACTGCTGGACCCCAACACCCTGCAGCGCTCAGTGGAGTCCCACTACCGGCCCAACCTCATCCTCTACTCAGAGGGCGTGCTGCGCCCCTGGGGGGACAGCGTGGCTGCTGACTGCTGCGAGACCACCTTCATTGAGGACCGCTCCCCCACCAAGGACAGCCTAGAGTTCCCTGATGACATCAAGATCCACACCCTGTCCTACGATGTGGAGGAGGAAGAGGAGTTTCAGGAACTGGAGGTCAGAGGATGCAGCGGGCAGAGTCCCCTGGGGGTGGGCAGCAGGGACTCCGGGGTGGGGGGCCAGGAACACCTGGCAAAATGTGGGTGTGAAGCTGGCATGGGAAATGCAGAGACTGGGCCAGGTGGAGTGGCTCATACCTGTCACCCTAGCACTTTGGGAGACTGAGACAGGAGATTGCTTGAGCCCCAGGGTTTGAGACCTACCTGGGCAACAGGGCAAGACCTTGACTCTACAAAAAAATTAAAAACTTAGCCAAGTGTGGTGGCACATGCCTGTAGTTCCTGCACTTTGGGAGGCAGAGGCAAGAGGATTGCCTAAGCTCAGGGATTCAAGACCACCCTAGACAACATGGCAAGACCTCGACTCTACAAAAATTTCAAAAATTAGCCAGGTATGGTGGTGTGCACCTGTGGTTCCAGCTACTTGGGAGGCTAGGGTGGGAGGATCACCTAAGCCTAGGAGGTCGAGGCAGCAGTGAGCCACAAGTGTGTGCCACTGCACTCCAGCCTGGGTTACAGAGTGAGACCCTGGCTCAAAATTTTTTTTAAAAAATGCAGTGACTGAAGGCATTCTCTGTGCCCTCCACTCCTGAGTGCTGTGCAAGATGGAAGCAGGAGACAGACTGGATGGACAAAACCCAAGCAGGGATGCCAGTCAGTCAGGACCCGAGGTCATGGCCGTGGAATGCGGCTGCACACAGCACTGCCAGCAGGCTTGTTTGGGATCCCTGCTGTCCAGCATCCCATGAGAGGGGCCTTGGCAAGAGCCAGCAAGTTGAGAGAGGGACGCCTGCCCTAGATTGTGTGGGACAGACAGCCTGGGGTGTTCCTGACGTTGCACCAACCTCCTGGGTTTGGCCTCTAGAGTTTCTACTGAGACAGTATCGGCAGAGCCAAGCCCTGCTGGCAGGAAGAGTAGGCATCAGTAGCCTAGCAGGAAGGCATTTCTTTAGTGCACTGGGGAGGAGGGGAAAGGGAGGGCATGTGGATTACGTACACAGGTGTGGACATGGGCACAGTGTGGCAGAGCACAGCAGATGTGAAGTGGAGACAGCATGGCAGGTCACAGTGGTCATGGGGTGGGTGTGATGTGGCAGGGCACAGCAGACACAGGATCTCACCAAGTGCCCAATTTCACTTTTCTGAAAATAAAAATGAGTGACTGATCAGCCGTGTCGCTGCCCACACAGTACCTCTTGTGTGGTCTACTCTTTCTCCCGTCTCACTTTAAGCAGGTATCAGTCAGCACTTGCTATATAACAAATCAACCCAAAGCTTAGTGGCTCTGCATTTAGCTGTGATTCTGGGACAAGCAGTCTGAGTGGGCTCAGCCAGGTGACAGTCCTGCCAGCCTCGCCTGGGGTCACTCACTTGTCTGTGGTCGGCAGCAGGCCAGCTGTTGGCTACCGCAATGTGAGGACTGAACCACCTGCAGGCTGCCTGGTACCATGGCACAGCAGTTGCCAGGGGCCCCAAAGGTGCAGATAGGGAGGGCCCCACTGCACGAGGCTGTGCATGGCTGCCTGTGCCTATGTGGGGTCTCACTGGTCAAAGCAGGTCACATGACTAAGCCCGGAGTTAGTGTGGGAGGGTCTACTTGGGGTCACGGTCTAGGAAAGTGACAGCAGATGGGTGCCAGTACTGTGGCCATATAGCAGAAAGTGCCGACTATTTGGCACGTTTTTAAGATCATCTCACTGTAAATATTGATCACGCTTTTTCTAAAGGGCAGCTCTACTTCCCAAAACATAAAAGAAAAAATAATGTGAGTTTAGATTCACTGGGAATCCTATGGCCCCCTTGGCCCTCAGCCAGTTGACACTGTTTCCTGAAAGGCACAGCTTTCAGAAGCCGTTGCAGGTCCTCCTATGGGAGCCCCATACCCTGGATGGCTGCTGTCTCAGGGATTCCTGGCCTCCAGGGCTGCTCACTGACTCACACCTCGGCAGGAACTCATAGAGGCTTCTGTGTGCCTTGGCAGTGGTGACTATAGCAGGCACGGGTCCCATGGCTGATTTTGAGGGTGCCTGGCGAAGGGCCTCACTGGTCAGTAGGTGTCCATGATGTGTCCTGCTCATGTTCAGTCACTGAGCACAGCGGCTCGCAACTTGGTCAGATGGGGCAACCTCACGGGGCCTCTGGGGCTTGCAGGCACCGAGGTGCTGCTGTTCCCTGTGTCACTGCACTCAGTGTGACCTGAAAATCCTCCTGCCGGTACCCTCAGGATGCTTAGGAGGGGATCATTGGGCCCGCTGTCCCACAGTCCAGGGCCTCCTCCCAGGTGTGTGACCACAGCATCATCCAACTCCTGCCAGGAACTGAACCTGCCACCCCCCAGGAGCTCCACAGCAGGAACCACTTCTCTTCTCACACAAATAAGCTCAAGTGGCAAGTCATCAGGGATGAGTGATGACAGACAGTTGGAACTTGAGGCCATGAGGTGAAGGGGCTGGCATCCATGGTTGAGGGGCTCATGGTTCTCTTACTGCCGGAAATGAGGGCCAGGTGCAGAGAGGCAGCTGGTGCCACCTACCACCACATGTGGACCCTCTCGGACCCAGGAGATGTGGATGCTGGCCCTCAGAGCCTTTTTCCTCTAGAAAATGAAACGGGATGACACATGCATCTCAAAGGGACACCTGTCCACTGGGCACCCCAAGGCTTTCTGCCGTCGGGTCCTCATGGCGCTGGGACAGGGGACTGTCCTCCACCACACAAGGGGAGGCTGGAGCTAGGGAGTTTCCAGGACCACGCAGCTGACTGTACTGGGCCCCTGGGTCTGAGACAGACATGCTGACCCCAACTTGCCTCCTGGCTATGAGGCTCCTCTTGCTGTCTTGGGGGCAACCAGTACATTCTGGTGACTTCCATGTCAGCATCACACCAGAGTTCACACTCGGAATACCAAGAACCAGCCAGGGCAGTCCCTGTCATTCCTCTCCCGTGGACCCTCAGCTAGGCTCTCTGAGACCTCCGAGTCTGTCTTCCCACGTAAAGCTTGAAACCTGCTTGAGGACACAGGATCTTACAGTTGCAATGTTGCCCTCACAGACACCTCATTCATAAGTGTGGAGGGGGACACAGCACACATGAGACGAGGACACAGAAACATGACCGAGACACACCCACAGTGGAGAGGACAGTCATCCAGAGGACCTGAAAGAATCCAGGAAACAGCAGCATTTTGGAAGTGACTGCTGGAGTCTCCAGAGACGCGAGGTGGGGGATGCGTGGGTTTGGTTTTGCTCATCTGGTTAACTGCCTTGTCCCTTCTAGACCCTTAGATGCAATGTGGAAGTGAGAGAGGCAGGGAACATCTGGCCAGGCTCCTGGTCCTAGGGAGCCTCTGGGCTTCGGGGATGGCGGTGATGCCAGCTGTGGTCACCCCGCATGCACGCGGCTTCTAGCCCTTCTCTCCCTGTAGCTCCAGCTTCCACCTGAGGGCATCCACTCTGAGCCCGATGACTTTTCTCACTGTTCCTTGTGAGGCAGGTCTGCTGGAAGCCAACTCTCTCCTTTTTTATTTGCCCTCGCTCTGAGGGATGGTTTTGTGGGGGGCAGAGTTGCCATGTGATGGCTGTGTCCTTCACTTGAACATGGCCTCTGGCTGTCTAGCCTCCAGGCCTCCAGTGAAAAGTAGGCCCCGATGGCATCAATGGCATCCTCTCCTGGATGAGTCTTGGATTTTCTGTGTCTGCCAGCAGTGTGACCAGTATGTCGTGGCATGGGCTTGGTTGTGTTTCCTGTCTGGGCTTCGTGGAGCTCCTTGAATCTGTAGGTCAATTTTTTTCTTCGTGTAAGGGAAGCTTGGGCCATTCTTTCTTCAACTCGTTGCCCTTTCCTCTCCTTCTCAATGTCCCATGCAGGTGTGCAGAGTGCTTGACACAGCCCTGCAGACGTCCGGGGCTCTGCCCATCCTCCCCAGCTCTCCTCTGTTTTCTGGCTGGGACTATCAACCTTTCTCATGTGCAATCCTCTGTTATGACGGAACTGCTGCTAGCCCCTGTGAATTCCTACTCCAATGGCACTTTCGCTCTCACAGTCTCCATCTATTACTTGGAATGGCATCTGTGCCTTTAGTGATGCTCGTCAAATCGCTGTCATCATGCTCCCCTTCAGCTGTGGACACACGTGCAGCCACTGCACTGTCGTCTTTTCTGCTAAATCTGACATCCGCACTAGATCCGTTTCAACTGGCCACTATGCTCTTCTGATCTTTCTTGGTTTATTTTTTTTAACTTATATTTTTTGTTGTGGCTGAAAACTAGTCTAGACATTTGGAATAATATATTGTAGCAACTTAGGATTCTGATTTTTCCCCCGAGTTTGTGACAGTTACTTGCCATTTTTAAAAGCTGTGTTTGTCCTGACTTTGTTGTTTTCAGGACTTAAACATGCAGTCTTTCCCCTTGTTAGTGTTTGGCCACTGACATCGCACCTCAGTATGTCTTGGGTTTTCTTGTCTGTTTTCACTTCTTACTTCAATAGTTTTAGGGGTTGCACGTGGTTTTTGATCTGGGCTTTAAGTACCTGCCTTCTTCCTACCCCCCATGCACATCATGCGCAACGGATGACATTTTTGTTTCTCCTCCCCCCCCCCGCTTATTTTGCTTTTTAACTCTGACTTGTTCAGCCTGACTTCCTGGGATTCTCCCCTGGGCGGCCTAGCTTAGAGGTCAGCCAGCTGATTGTTGGTTGAGGCTGTGCTCAGATACCTAAGCAGGTGAGCTCTCCACTCTCTGCCAGTAGGCCTCATATGACTTGGGGATGCATTCAAGGCCCTGGCAGTTATAAGGTCACCTCGGTTTGTGCTGTTCATCTGGCCCTCTCCTGCTCCCTGTTGCACCCACATGGCCCCCAGGTGCACTGGCAATGACCTGAGGGGAGCTCACCATCTCCCGCCCCCCCCCCAATGCTGTCATTCCCAGGAGCTCCCTAGTGAACTCCTGGGTCACCCTCTGTTTGCCATCTGCCCTGAACAGGACTGCAACCTTGAGCTAGGAGAGCTGTGGGCATGTACCATTTGAGGCTGTGTGTGACTTCCCACCCTGCTGTCAGACAACTCAGCCCCTCCCAGCGAGGAAGCCCTGGCCTCATCCTGGTAGAAGTGCCTTGTGGACCAAGCAAGGGGTAGGCTGGGAGCAGCCCAGGGAGAGGATATCACAGGTTCCCGCTGTTCTGCTTGAAAATCAGTTGTATCTGGGCACGGTGGCTCATACCTATATCCCTAGTACTTTGGGAGGCGGAGGCAAGAGGATTGCCTGAACTCAGGGGTTCAAGACCAGCCTGAGCAACACAGCGAGACCTCGTTTCTACAATAAATAAAAAAACTAGTCGGGTATGGTGGAGCATGCCTGTGGTTCCAGTTACTTGGAAGGCTGAGGTGGAAGGATCACCTGAACCCAGCAAGTCGAAGCTGTGGTGGCCATGAGCATGCCACTGCCTCCAGCCTGGGAGACAGAGTAAGACTCCGACTCAAAAATAAATAAATAGATCAATCATTTTCATAAATTGACACCTTTCAATATGTTGTTGCTGTTGGTCAACTAGAGAGCCCAGATATAGCCATTTCTGACAATTCTGTCCAGCTGTTTCTTGGGGGCAAATTCTCCCATCTCCTGATTGCCCTACGAGAATGCTTGCTGGGATGTCATCTACATGCTGGATGTGCATTTCCCAGCAGGCACTGGACACCGACAGAAGCTGTGTAGATGCCCACAGATGGCTCATGACTAGGTTAAGGATCCTAATCAAATTAGTTATCTTTCAGTAACACAGTATATATTTGCTTATGGAATTAGAAAATTAAGTTACCCGTTTGTCTCCCTTGGAACAGTCCGTAAATAGGAAAATGTATCTAGAGATGCTAGGCTCTCAGATCTGCATGTGGGTCACTCACACAGGGAAGTCGGTCTTTCTTGAAATCATTTTGTCGCCCAGACTGCAGTAGTCACCTTATTCTGTCAAAAGGCCCTGCGTGAGGACCTCTGGCTTATCCAGAAATTAAACTTATGTTCATGGATAAATATCTGCCACTGCTGAAGACATGCCAAACAATATCTGGCTTCGTATTACAACACAGTTCAGATATCTACTAATCTTGCTGCAGGAAAGTGGCAGCATGCACCATTATGATCCAAAGATGAGCCCAACTCTTATTTTAACTGATATTTTTCACATTTTTCTAGAAAACTACTTTACAGTATTTTCTGAATACATAGAAGAAAAACCATGTCTGAAGCATCGGCGGTTTGAGTTCATAGTGAACTCTCGTTTACAGGAAGAGGATGCAGCAGGCGGTCGGTAGAGCAGACCCAGTGACTGTCCATGTGCTGCTTTTTCCCGAGTCATGCAGAGAGGTGTGTTGTGTGTCTGAGAAGCCTTAGAGGGCGAGGAGGCTCTACCTGGGCTAAACAGCCAACAGTTGCCCTTCAGTGGACCTGGCACATATGACGTGCTGGCCAGCTTATTCATTGAGAAGAGACAGAAGCAGATGGAGGTGAGAATGAACCTCGGCTGGGGAGGCCTGCTGGGTGACTCCCCTGGGCTCACTTTAACGGAGAGTGTGTCTCATTTGCAAGAGGGAGAGGCACATCTGCGACCCTGGGCAGAAGCTGCCGCTGGCTGAAGACCCAACAACAAGAGCTGTTTTCCTCACAGATAATGAACCTGCATTGACCCCCACACTGGTCCCAGAGGGCGCTAGACCATGCAAACAAGAACAGCTTCTGTGTGAAGCCCAAACCTTCAGGACAAAAGGCACGTGCTGCTGTCAAGCAGCATCAACTGGAAAACGACCCCTTGGTGTGGTTCACTGGAACCTTCAGCAAGTCTTCATTGATCCTCAGACTCATTTTCAGGCAGAAAGTAAGCGGCTTACAGGGAGTCCATGTGGGAGGGGGCAGGTGACTAGAAATCCTGACTGGAGTTGGTAAAGCCACCAGGGCATCTGGTGGAAGTCTATGTCTCCGTAAGACAGAACGTGAGAAGGAAGAGATCACGCCTCCAAGTCAAAAGAAGTATATTTAGAAGCAGAACACGTGGCCTAGAGTCCTCCAATGTCACATAAGACATTACAGTAGAGGCCTAGACGGTATAACAGAGATTCGTGAATGACCCGGCAGGGGCCCGAGCACCTGGTATGGCCATGGTGCTTCAAGGAAGCCTGGCAGTGGAGGGCAGGAATGGGCCAGGGTGCCTGGGACCCAAAGGCAGTTGCAGGAGACAGGCACCCTCTAGCAAACTGCGTGCCCTACAGACCAGGCTGGCAGCATCTACCTGTTTCCTGGGTGCCAGATTGTATGGGATTTCACCCTCGTGCTTCTTCTAGAAGATAGCAGGAAAAGCCAACCACTGGGTGGACCGGCCAAGTGCTACATCTCTTCCTTGCAAGCTCTGGCTTCATTCCTTTAAGATGCTGTTTGGTCACTGGTCCCCAAACAGCCTCCCAGGATCCCTGAGCAGTTGGCCTCCCTGCCTCCTCTCTCACTCCCTCCTTACCAGTCTCAGTGCCTTTCTCAATCTCTCCACCATGATGCTTTCTTCCAGCCTCCTGATCATACCAGGCGCTCGGGCCTCTCTTGTTTCAATCTCTGTGTTTATATTAGAGCCGTGGGGTCCATGTGAGGACATGCCACATCAGTAAATGTCATGTAAGTAAGGCCTGGGCTTCCAGTAAGCCCTCTCTCCTGGTAGTGGACACACTCCATCCCTCCCTTCCTCCCACCCCCCATCCCCATTGTTAGCTGTGCCCAGGTGTCTGTTTCTCCTGCCTGTGAGCTGATGTTGGTGGGACCCTTTATGGTAGAACACACAGCATCCAGTTCTTGGCTTCTACAACAGATTGTCTATGTTAGACAATGGTCTCCAGTGGCACCCACACTACTGCCAAGGGTCTGTGCTGTCTCCCATCTGGGTTGGCTCCTCTTGAGGTGAGCCCGGACATGCAGGGCGTGACACGCTTTGCTCTATGTGAGGCCAGCGGAGCCTCTGCTTCCTCCTCTTTGGATTCTTCTCTTGGTGGGTTTCAGCCCCTGAGCACTCCCCCTCCTCTGCCGTGTCCCTAGGAAGGGCCTTTGCCTGCCTGCCAGCATCTGCCTCCTTTTCTCTGCCACCCCAGGAGGCTCCTTCCATAGCAGGGACCAGGGAGCCCCCATGGCTGCACACTTGGCCTCAGGAGAGGAGTGCACATAAAGGAATTGCAGTCCTCTGTGATGCCTGTGTTTCCAGGAAGGGGCAGCCAGTCCTGTCTCATGGAAGGAAGGGCGAGACCCTTGCACAGCCGCTGTGGCAGGCTCGGCCTTATTTTTGCTTCAGGTGGTAACCTGGAAGAAATCAGCATGCTCCCAGAAAGGACTTAGTCCTCCTTCCTCAGGGCAGCGTGGGCTGTGTGGGTTCTCCATGCCCTCTGACAGTCCAGCTGTCCTCAGCATGGCCTGGGGGAACAGTCAGAAGACTCCCAGAACTTCAGGGCCCAACAGCTCAGCCTCCATTTTGAGTCCCTCATCATAACCTAGCTGTGCAGGACTCCGGATTTGGAGATCAAAATTGGAGATGAAAATGGCATGGACTTTGAGGCAAGTTTTAAAGGCATGTGCATGTCATCTTGGTCACCCCCGTGCATCTCAAGTGGCAGGTAGGATTTTGTTGTTTTGTTTTGTTTTTATAGACCAGGGTCTCACTGTGCTGCCAAGGTTGGCCTTGAACTGGACTCAAGTGATCCTCCTGCCTCGGCCTTCTAAGAGGCTAAGACTTCAGGTATACACCAGAGCGCCCAGCTAGGATTTTTAAAACATGATAAGTGAGGAATTCCTGTATTTCTATAAACACTTGGAATGTGCTAGCTGAGGTCAAAGGCGAAAGGCAGTCACAGTATTTGGTGTCATAAGAAGGGCTGAAAAAAAGTGGCAGGCGATGTTTTCTTGCAGAAGATCCACATCCATGAAGCATGTTCCCCTGAGCAGGTGGTCCTGTGCCCACTACTCACATGTCTTCCCAAGAGGGTCATGCATCACTACCCCCACTGGTGAGCCAGGGCTCTGTGAGGCAGTGCCAACCCATCACTAATTCTGAAGCCCAGGAGCCTCTAGAGCCATGGTAGAATTCACAGTTGCTGGCTCATCACAAGCTTGCCTGGGGAGCTGTGCCACCCCAGGTCAGGAGAGGGAAGGTACAGGTGACCCCGAAGAGACTGCTTTGCCAGGGACACCTGCCTGTTGATGTCAGCAATCTGGACTCCACAATCATCACTCAGGGGTGGCCAGGATTCCCCGCCTCATCCTTACCTGTGATTTGACCACAAGGAGAATTTCTAAATGAGGCATAAAAGGCAAGAAGAAGATATTAGGACCATAGACAGCAAGTGGCAGGGAGGGGAGGTGACTCGCTCATGTCTGATGCCTTTTCGAGATTGCAGGAACTGGCACCCATATCACACAGATGACAGCTCCGGCCAGCAGTGCTCCACCTTATTTGCATGCATGTCAGAATTATGTAGACAACGCGTAATCACATCTGAAGTCACACTGTTCCCAAGGCCCAGAGCACCCCAACGCAGGCAACAAGGGTCTCAAAGCCCCTAGGGAGCCCCAGGGACAGCCTCCCTGAGGACACTGGTGACTGGCCCCCAGAGCCTCATGGAAGGAAGGGACAGACCGAGCTTGAACTCCAAATCCCACAACTCTTCTATCCTGCCTTATTAGCTAATCTGTATCTCGAGGCCATGTGGATCCACATCACCCAGATCCCTGCCAGACACCCCAGCTGGTTCCTCTTGAAAACAACTTTTGTAAGTGTTACTCCAGAAAAAAAGTGCTAACAAATATTGAACCCCAGTTAATGGCGTGAGTGCTGGAGTATTTCGGGGGTGTGTGCTGAGGTCTCTGTTCACATTGAAATGTGTCCAAAAAACAAGATGGAGTAAGGGGAGAGAGGAGGTGAACAGATGGAAAATAATGGCAGAGTCATTGCAGGAAAGACGCTAGTGTTAGATGTTGGGAAGGAGACTGAGCACTCACTGGGCTAACAGTAGACTAAGGGAAGAAGACTGAGCTCTCAGTAGGTTAACAGTAAACCAAGGGAAGGAGACAGAGTGCTCACTAGGCTCACAGTAGACTAAGGGAAGAAGACCAAGCACTCACTGTGCTAACAGTAGACCAAATAAAGGAAACCTGTTACTCACTGGGGCATACGTGCAGCTTCTCTGTGGGTTTTACCTGTGGGAAGTCGCGTCTACACAGGGGACAGCAATGTGTCATCTCTGTGCTATTCATTGACTAGTCCACTCTTAATCTACTATTAAGAATGATCACACACCAGTTCAGTGTCTTGTTTTGCCATATCTCAGAGCTCACATGGACAGGCAATGTATCTTCCAGCTGACTTCGTTTACTAGATGGGCGTGTAGTGTACTGCTCTGGGAACGAGATGGCCCATCATATCTAAACATCAAGTGCATGACTGCTGAGCTTCTAGAAGAAACAGAAAGCCTCCTTGAGCTGAGGCTGGTGAAGACATCGTAGATGTGACATCAGAAACACAGCCCACAGAAGAGAGACAAGATCAAGTGATACCACCAAAACTAAAAACTCATTCTGCAAGACATGGTCAGAATGATGAAAAAACAAACCACAGACAGTGAGCAAAATGCCTGCAGATTGCATATCTGATGAATATTTTGTATCCAGAATATTCAAAAACCTCTCTAAACTTAAATGTAAGAAACTAAACAATCCAGTTTAAAAAGAGGCCAACGATTTGAACAGACAATTCATCATAGTGGATATGCAAATGACACAAAGCACACAAAAAAGATATGTGACATCATTATCTCCAGAAAAATGCAGACCAAAACCATGGTTAGATGTCACTATGCGCTCTTAGAATGGCTAAAGTGCAAAACCTGAAAGACCCAAGTGCTGACAAGAATGCAAGGCAATGATGGCTCTCACACATTGCTGATGGTAACGGCCACTCTGGAAACAGCTTGCCACTGTCTTGTAAAGTTAAGCAGATACCATAGGACCCAGCAGTCCCACTCCTGGGCAGTTACTCAGAGGAAGTGAAACCTTACCTTCACACACAAACTGCACACATGTGTCTACCATGTTTCTGTTTAACAACCATAAGCTGGAAACACAAGTATCCTTGTTCACCCTGACTCTTCCTTATTGAGGAACATTACTCAGGAAATAAAGAGAGTGGACCACAGATACCCCCAGCAACCTGGATGCCTCTTGGGGGTATCAAGCAGAGTGGAAAGGTGAGTCTCCAAAGGCGTCTGCTGCAGGTTTCCATTTGCATGATGCTCTCAAAAGGACGAGACTATGGGGACAGTCACACGATCGCTATAACAACAGTTCAGGATTGCCAGGGGCTAAGGATGGGGAGTGTGAGAATAAAAAAGAGAAAATAAGGGAGTTTGGAGGTGATGGAAGCTTATCCTGATTGTTGCTGTGGTTTCACAAGTCTATACACACCGCAAAATCCACAGAGCCCTGTGTCTCACACACACACACACACACAGAAGGGTGGCATGGACATGCCACTGAAGTCCCACAGAGGCCTGCACTCCAGGGACAAGTGTCACACCAATGTCACTCCCTGGTTTTGATCACTGCACCCTGGTTATATAAGAGGCAGGGAGACATGGGAACTCTCTGTTCTATCTTTGCCATTGCTACAGGAACTCTGTCTATTTTTGACATTTTTATGTAAGTCTAAAATTATTTCAAAGTGTGTATATATATATATATATGCACACACACTCTTTGAAATTATTTATACATATGTACACATATATACATACATACATAGTATAAAGTCATGTGTGATGAATTTTAATATTTTCTATGGTCTCCAAACTGTAACTAAAAATATCCCTTAAATACATGCTTTTCTTTCAATAAAGCAGAACATTTTAGAATAGTGAAGAAAGTGAATTGGTGGTTTTTAAAATGACTGTCATCCAGTTACACAGAACACCCCACCCATCCCTTGATAAATGGCCTGAGGATTGCTGTCATTGCATTTTACACCAAGGCTACCCTTGGTTAGAAAATACTCTAATTCTTGCAGACTTAGAAGCCTACCTAGGCTGCAGGTATTTCCTGTGGGGGGTGCTATGACCAGTGGGTGAGCCGGAGGGGCTCAGAGATGAGCAAGAGGTTTCTGGAACTACCCAACTTACAGGTTCCCCTGCCCCTGCCTCGGACACTTGGCTCTCCTCCTAGTGCAAGATGCAAGACATAGACCCTCGGACTGTACAGGGCTGGTGACGCTGGCCACAGAGGAAGAAGAGACATCGGATGGGTCAGGGAAATCCAAGTTCCTCCCTGGAGCAAGACAGACGTGGCACTCACCAAGCCGAGGAGGCTCCTGGTACCTGAGGAAGGAGGAGGGCTGGGCGGGCACAAGGAATAGAGACGACCACTGGTGTCCACAGGAAGGGATGCCACAGCGTTCACTAGCAGTTCCTGGCGCTAGCGAGAGTCTCAGAGCTATCTGTGTGTAGCTAGGCAGTGTGGAGAGATGGGTGCTGGCCTCCTCCACGCTGCTCCCTGCTCCAGGAGGGCTAACAACATTCCAGCTCCCGCCCATCTCACCCTCCGTCTGAAGTTGGTCCCACTGTTCTGCTGTGATTCCTTCCAGCTCTCAGCAGAGGGTCTGTGCAGCCTTTGAGGTGGGCATCCTGTGAGTCCTCTGCCCATCCACCCAGGAGCCATGCTCTGGGGGCTCTGGGCAGTGGCACTCGGTGACCCTGTCCTACCCAGTCTCCAGCTCCTCGAAGAGCTTGACGTGCTGTATTCCCAGGGCAGGTATGTGACACCAATGCCACTGAGTGGCTTCTCTGTGAAGCATGCAAAGGACGGGTGTGATGAAACACAACACTGCCATGTTAGATGAATTATTCATGTCTCATAAAAAGCAAATTCAATATTTTTTCCATTTTTTCCAGTAATGCTCTTGGTATTTCTATTAAAGCACAATCAGAGAGAGAAAAAATGCATGCAATGCTGATCTTAAGAGGAAAAACATTCAATTTAAAGTATAAGTTTTGAGGGGGCTTTTGACTTTCATTTATTTATTTATTTATTTATTTTTGTTTGTTTAACAAGTAATTTATGTTAGATACATGGCAATTTTCTTTTACATTAGGGAACAGCCATGGCTTTAGCAAATTCTTTAGCTGTGACTATTTTATAATTTTTTTGAGTCGGGTTCTCGCTCTGTTGCCCAGGCTGAAGTGCAGTGGCACGATCACTGCTCACCACAGCCTCGACCTTCTGGGTTCAGGCGATCCTCCCACCTCTGCCAAGTAGCTGGGACTACCACCACATCCCACCCTGCCACACACACGCTAATTTTTTTTGGTAGAAAGGAGGTCTCATTTATTGCCCAAGCTGATCTTCAACTCCTGGGCTCAAGTGAGGCTCCTGCCTTGGCTTCCCAAAGTGCTGGGATTATAGGTGTGAGCCACCACAGCCAGCCAGTCAAGACTATTTTAAATGTAAAAATGGACACAAATATTTTGTTTCTTTTTCTCCTGAAATAATTTCAGACTTTCAGAAAAGTTGCCAGAATAACACAAAGAACTCCCATGTACTCTTTACCCAGATCACCCGTGTTGACTATTTTGCCAAGTGTGACTCTGGTTTTGAAATGTTTAGGCTTACAAAGAAGTGGCGAGAATAGAGCCGAGATTCCCCATGCCCTTCTCGCCAGCTTCCAGGATTGTCCACGGTCACCACTTCTGCTTTATCCTTCTCCACTGGGGCACATATATATTCTGAGCCATTTCAGGAAGTTACAGACGTCATGTTTCATTACCCCTAAATGAACCATGTGTATTTTCCAAGAACAAGCTCAGTTGTAAAGGTCAGGAGATGCCCAGTCTCATCCCACCTGCAGACCCTACTTAGATTGTCCGTGTCTTTTCATTTCCATTTCTGTCCTTCGTGGCAAGACTACAAGAAACGCAGGCCCAGGGTCCAGTGTGGGTCCCACGCTGCTTTTTCTTGCCACACCTCTTACTCTTCTTCGATCTGGAGCAATCTCTCTGTCCTTCCTTGGCTTCATGACTTTGCTGTCTCCACAGAGTCCAGGGCAGTCGCCTTACAGACCATCTGTCCACTTGGACAGGCTTGAAGAGTCCTCATGACTGGACTCAGGCTGCTGCATTTCTGACAGAAACTCTAAGAAAGGGGTGCCATGCCCTTCCAGTGTGGCATGTCAGGAGGTCTGTGGCGTCTGTTTGCTCCATGGAGACATCAGTCTCTTGTGGTGGTGCCTGGCACACTTCCCGCTGGCCAGGTGACCATGCAGCTGTATGGCAAATGAGTGTCTTAGAAGGAGGAGCCTGAGACTTCTCATCAGCCATTCACATTTTCTTGCTGGCGTTCGATGGCACATGTCTGACCTGTGGTTCCTTCTGATTATTTGTGAGTTGACATTCCTTCTCTGGTGTCTGCAGTCCATCTGTCTGTCACTTTCTTCAGGTTGGCCACTGGCTCTACTCATCTGGAGCTCCTGTCGACACTGACAGTACATTTACTGTGG
>CAUYQG010192542.1:0-42955 GCA_963574415.1 Tarsius wallacei
AGAAATAGAAGGAAGCCAGGTGCTGTTCATCAAGATGATGGGAAAATGACCCCAAAGACACTTTGGAGATCGTCAAGGCTGCCATGCCCATCACAGGCTTAGATGCTGGGGAAGGCAGAAGAGTTTTGATGGAGAGGCCCAGGGCACCTGTGGGAAATTGGGACTCACCATCCATGGACGCCTCAAGTATTTGCACATCTGGCACAGAGCCCCTTGGCTGCCCTAGCTGTGACTCAAGTGGGTCCAGACGAGACTTGCACCACTGCTCTGGAAGGCACAAGCTGTAAACCTTGGTGATGTCTACATGGTGTTAATGCTGGAGGCACACAGTGTGCATATGCTGTGGTGGCATGCCTGCCTTCATGTAGATTTCAAAAGATGCCGCTGAGATTCCCCACTAGGGCAATGCCCAGGGAGCTGTGGGTCAGGGATCCAGAACTGCAGAATTTCCAGTGTGAAATGTCAGCCTGGGAGAGCTGCAGGCACAAAACTCCAACCCATGAGAGCTGCGGTATGGGCTGCATCCAGCAAAGCCATGGTAGGGGCTGGAGGCTGCCTGTATACATGGGACCCAACTCCTGCCCAGTGTGTCTAGGAGGTAGGATATGGAGCCAAGAATGACTATTCTGCAGCATTAACATTTAGTGTCATTTGTTCTGTTGGATTTTTGACTTAGGAACTGTCACTCCTTTCTTCTTTTCTGTTGATTTATTTTAGAATGGGAATGTCTATCTTATGCCTGTTCCATTTTTCTATTTTGGAAGTGTAGTACTTGTTTGATCTCACAGGCCTACAGGTGGAAGGAAATTTGCCTCAGGACGAATCGTGCTTTTAGTATCAGCACATCTGATTTAAATGAGACTCTGGGCTTTTGAATTGGTACTGGAATGAGTTAAGACTTGGGACTCTGATAAAGGACAAACATATGGACTTTGCAGCATCTTGGATGGATTTAGAGTCTATAATACTCAGTGATCTATCACAGAAACAAAGAACTGAGTACCACATGTTCTCATTCATAAGTGGACCCTGAACATTTACCATAATGCTGTAAGAAAGGGATTGGCAGTAGTGGGATACTGCCAGGGTGTGTGTGTGTGTGGGGGGTCATATAACATCAATAAGGGTACCTGTTCTCAAACTGGGCAAAGTGGGGACCAATGGAAAGCCCAAATTTTACCTGTATGATGTCCACTTGTATACCTAATCCTGAATTGTAGCCCACATCTTTAAAATAAAATACATATATTAAAAAAAAAAAGACTTAGGGCTCTGGGGATGGAATGAATGTATTTTGTATGTGAGAAGGATGTGACCCCTGGGGGGCCAAGAATGCTCTGGTTTGAATGTTTGTTCACTACAAAGCCCGTGTTACAATTCAATTGGATAGTAATAGCATTGAGGGGAGGGACCTTTAAGAGGTGTTTAGGCCATGAGGGCTCTGTTCTCATGGGTGGGATTAATGTCATCACAAAAGGTCAAGTTTGGCTCCTTTTTGCCTCTCAGTCCTTTTGCCTTTCACCATGTTATGATTTAGCCAGAAGGCCTTCACCAGATGCTAGTGCCTTTATTTTGGACTTCTCAGCCTTGAGGACTGTGAGAAAATAAATTTCTGTTGTTTATAAATTACCCAGTCTTATGGTGTTCTAACAGCACAAAATGGACTAGCATGTATGGTGTTTAATAACATGTTCACCATTAACATGCATGTTTTGAGTCAGATCTTTGAGTTCCTTATCTGAAAGTTTGATTCCCAGGTTGTCCAGAATGATGTCCAGGTTGTTGACACTGACCTTCCCACCTAAAGGAAGTAACAGTACATAAAGAATATTAAACATCTCCAAAAGAAAAGTTCTTAGATTTTATTTTATTTTTTTGATGCATATACATTGTGAATGTCTTAAGCAGTATAGCATTACTCACACAGTTTGGATACTACTTCAGGGAGATTATCTACTTACTAAAGCCTATTCAAGGAGTCCCTCAAAGTCTATGAAACTTAGGTTAAAAATATTTGCTCTAAAATGAAAAAAATCAATGAATTAATGCTCAACAGTCTTCCCACAGATACCAAATATTTCAAGCTTACAAAGAAGTTAATTGTGAAGTTAGAATCAGGGTCACTTCTCTTGAGATTGTCTTGGGGACAATCTCACAAAGTTTCAATCATGTTCAATAAATGTTCAGGGAATTCTGCCTCTGAAGGCAGACATTCTTTACTTCTAAACAACATGTAGGCTTGACATTCGCCGACTGGACTTCCAGTTTACTTTTTGTCTGCTGCTGATTAAATTCCCGAACCACTGCTAATCATTTCTGTAATTTTTTTGCCATGCAAACTTGAAATGTGATATATTCTTTCCTGAAAAGTTTGGAAAGTCACACATGTGTGGGGGGACATTTCTTTTAAAATAGAACATAGATGTGTCTGCTAAAGTAAAGACAACTCTAAAAAAGTATAAGTTTGCAATTAATATATACGAGCGATAGCAACATCCACAGATTCAATATCTTGGAAACAGTATACATGGGAGGGTCTCATAGCACCTGTATTCTCATTATGCCTCCCACTCACCTTTAAGAGACTTCACACCTTCTAGCAACCGGTTCTTAAAACCTTGCTATCCTCTATTTTAAAAAGCACAATTCAGGTCATAGAGAAATGATGTGGCTATTCATTAAAATCATTTTAGTAAAATTGATATTTTTCATGATTTGTCCTGGAAATTCCTCCCATTAAAATAAAATTGGAAAGACTATTAGGGAAAGTTGATAATATGGTGAAGCTGTTTAACATTTAGCACATATGGCTCCGATGACACGTGCAACTCTTCTTTTGTGTTGTGTGTGATTCTACCTCTCATCCTTTATCCCTTTCTATAGCTTAGCGTCAGCCCCTTGCCCTTCTTACTTCTCACAGCCACTTATAGATGCCTAAGAAATTTCTTCCATTTGATGGCATAATGCAACAAGAAGGGGACGCTGATTTTCAAAATAAAAGTTAAACTGCACAGATTTAGTCCCTCAGGAATAAATACATGAACACCCAACTTATCTAGAGACGCTTTTTAAATTATTTTCCATCTTAGGAAATGGGGATCATTTTAGAAGTTGCAACAACAACAACAAAAAACTTAAAAGAGTAAGAACTTGTTAAGGGCACATTAGTATTTGAAATGCTTACCATTAAAAGACAGATTTTCCACCAGTTTCCTTGTCGGTGAGCTCTGTTCCCATGTTTCTCAGGACAGTTTCCACATCTCTAGCATCAACCTCTCCCCCTTAAAAAAGGTAGATATCAATACATACATGAATTTAAAGGTTCATTTAATTATTCCAAATAGGGAAAAATACTCTATGGCTACATAGCATGAGTAGGTACTGGATGAAGAGAAAAGGCCAGTGAAACCTCTATAAGTACACTAGCTAATTTGATCTCCAGATGCTAATACAAGGAGGTACATTAATAATGACAGTGGCAAGGCAACTTTGTATCCAGTAAAACTTACATTATGTTTCTCTATTCAATTAGAATATTGCAAGTGACTTATTCAAATAATTGTACCAATTAATGTAAGATCTATTCATTTTATCTTTATAAATTATCTAGGGGTCTTCACCCGAGATTTATTTTACATATTATTTTATTAAAATGGAATTTGGCTGTTGTAAAACAGGAAAAGTAAAACTTATAAGTGAAAAATACGCCCCTAAATAAGTGAAATGCTACAAATTGGTTTTAAGCTTTTTTTTTTTTTTCAAAAATCAGGATTTATTCAGAGGACAGAAAAGCTCCCACAGTGGGAGGGGACCCAAGGTAGTTGCTGGTTTTAAACATTAAATAAATGAAGAGGTAAATGCCATAACTAACACGACATAAGGGATAATGGTAAAATAGAATTAATTACTAAAAATTGTAAACATCTTAGATTTATAATTTCTCTCTTACCTGTAATAGATTTTACTCTAGCCAGGCTCAGTGGCTCAGCCTGTAATCCCGCGCCTTTGGGAGGCTGAGGTGAGTGAATTGCCTGAGCCCACGGGTTCGAGACCTGCCTGGGCAAGCAAGACCTCATCTCTACAATAAATCAAAAAATTAGCCAGGTGTGGTAGCGCGCGCCTGTAGTTCCCGCTACTTGGAAGTCTGAGGCGGAAGGATCGCCGGAGCCCAGCAGGTCGAGGCTGCGGTGGCCGGGAGTGGCCACTGCACTCCAGTCTGGGAGACAGAGTGAGACTCCAACTCAAAAAAAAAAAAAAAAAATAGATTTTACTCTGTATACCATCTCTTTCAGATCAACCTTCCCATTGGCTACAGGAAATGCTTCAATGAAGACAATGTCATAAGCTTAGAAAACAAACAACACATATTTTGTGGGAAAAACATCCTGCAAAAATTCCTTATATCTTAATTTCACCTGCACTTATTAAATTCCTAGATCTCAAGGAGTTAAGGTTGTCTCCATCATTAACTCTCTTATATCTTAGAATATGGATCAGAAAAGTGTACTCTCTGCTGTGTTTTAGAAGTCATTATATATTCATAGTTGAAGACACCCCATTGGACTTGGTCAGGTATTCTGGTAACTTGACTTTATATACCAGCACCTATCTGAGGCAGAGAACACTCACCTAACCTGGTGTTCTGAGATAGCTTCCAGCAGTAAGAAGTTAATGAACTCTCTTGATGTATTAATAGAAGTTGATAAGAGAGACAGGAATGGAAGAGTCTTTACATGGAGGAGAGACTGGGAAAAGTCTACGTATATGAGTTGACAAGTAGTTCGCCATAGCTTGAGGGTAAAATGAGAAAAGATGTCATGCAGAGATGCAGAGGGAGCTTTGGAGGTATTGTGCACTGTGGTGAGAGTCTGAACTCATTTTGGAGTGAAGATTTCAGCAGACAGAGGAATGAATGGAAGAAGGGCCTGCTGACTTCTCTCTAGTGGTTTCCCTATAAGTTGCTTTCTTGCTTATCTAGATCTGTTAGAGTTCTGACAGCACTCTCAGCAATGCTTGTTATACATGGGAACAAACGATGCTGACTTTAGATTGATTGCAATGAAGAACCAAGACTATTCTAACTTGGGCTGTCAACTTTCCTAACATGTATCTGTCACCAATTAAATATAATTTTAAAACATATCAGATATAAGGCAAAGATAAAAAGATGCCCCAAGTTGGGATATATATATATATATATATGGAGAGAGACACACAGAGAGAGAGAGAGAGCGAGAACGAGAGAGAGAGCACTCACCACCATCAACTTGTAGATGTTCTAATAACTTTACAAGTTCCTCTTCTGTGAACTTGATTCCCAATCTTCCTAGAGTCTTGCCAGGTTACTGGCATGACCCTTCCCCGCTAAGAAAGATACAACGGAGAAGCATGAATAAAATGTATTATACCTACTTTTTCATGAGTAATATGATTATTATCTTTAATAACTGTGGTGGTTTTGCACTGCATCAACTATGCTGAAACTACACTTCCAAGAATCCCTTTCCCTTATGGTTTTGAGGTAGAGTTTTCCACAGAGAAATTTGTGTGAGATGTGAACAGCAGAAGGGAAGCAGCAGCCAGGGCACTCTGAAAGGTGGTGCCGGGGACTGGGTGCTGCCTCAGCTTCTTGTGTTGCCATCGCCTAGCTATTTGTTCATCTTTGTTGGCTCAGGGCAGCCAGGAATGCAGCTTTTCCAATGCCTGCCAGATCTTCTTTGGCTTCTCTGAGTCCTGAGTCAACCACGTGTGCAGATCCATAGCAAAGGGTGTCCGTTTCTTCACCTCTGGGTCACCCCTGTCAAGAGGCTGAGTTGGGGAAGCCTATGTTTCCTTCTATTCTCCATGTAGCTATCCTAAGTTTCCATGCTCACCAGGGTTTCTGTTACCCCTTTCTTGTACCCCCACAATCTCTAGTTATTTGCGTGAAAATGTTGTTTATTCATTGCTTTGGCTGTCTTTGTGTGTGTGTGTGGAGGGGGTGAGCAACAGAGGCTTCTCTTCAGCCATTCTGCTGATGTCACTCTCCAGATGTAGCATAATTTTTAAAAGCCCTAGGATGTTTGGAATGACAAATGAAGTCACCAGCTGCATCAGTCCCTAATACGGAGTCAGTCTGTCCTTTGAAGCTGGGCACTAACTTCTCCTCTCTAGCTATGAAAGTCCTAGATGGCACCTTCTTCCAATAGAAGGCTGTTTTGTCTACACTGAAATCTTTTGTTTTTATTTTATTATTCTTATATTATTGCTGTTTTGAGACAGGGTCTCATTTTGTTGCCCAAGCTGGAGTACAGTGATGCCGTCAAAGCTTACTGCAACCTTGAATACCTGGGCTCAAGTGATCCTCCCACCTCAGCCTCCTGATTAGCTGGGACCTCAGGCACACACTGCTGTGCCTGGCTTACTTCTTTATTTTTTGTAGAGATGAGGTCTTGCTTTGTTGCCCAGGCTGGTCTTGAACTTCTGGCCTCAAATGATCTTCTTGTCTCAATCTCCCAAAGTACTGGGATTACAGGTGTGCACCACCGCACTTGGCTTTACACTGAAATCTGTTGTTTAGTCACCTTCATCTGTGACCTTACGTAGATCTTCTGGAGAACTTGCTGCAGCTTCTCCGTCAGCACTTGCGGCTTCACCTTGAGTTTTTTAAAATATGGTTTTGTTTTGTTTTGTTTTTGAGTTAGAGTCTCACTCCATCAGCCAGGCTGCTGGAGTGCAGTGGCACACTCATGGCCACCTCAGCGTCAACCTGCTGGGCTCCAGTGATCCTTCCGCCTCAGCCCTCCAAGTAACTGGAACTACAGGCACATGCTGCCACACCTGGCTAATTTTTTTTATTTATTGTAGAGATAAGACCTCACCAAGTTGCCCGGGTTGGTTTTAAACCTGCAGGCTCAGGCAATCCACTCGCTTCTGTCTCCCAAAGTGCTGGGATTACAGGCTGAGCCACCGAGTCCGGCCTAAATATATATATATATTTTTGCTTTTATTTTTTATTTTTATATTTTATTTTAAATATGTGGGAAACAATTCAAGATTAGGTATACAAGTGGTCATCGTACAGTTAAAGCTTGGGCCTTCCTTTGGTCCCCACTTTGCCTGGTTTGAGATCAGGTACCTTTATTGATATTGTGTCCCCACCCCTACCCTGGCAGTATCCTGCTACTGCCAATCCCTTTCTTATAATATTATGGTAAATGTTCAAGGTCGAATTGTGAGTGAAAACATGTGGTACTCTGTTCTTTGTTTCTGTGATAGATCACTGAGTACGATAGACTCTAAGTCCATCCAAGTTGCTGCAAAATCCATAATTTTGTCTTTCTTTATAGCTGTGTAATATTCCATCGTGTATATGCACCACAATTTTTAATCCAGTCCAGTTTCAATGGGTAGTGTGGTCGCTTCCATGTTTTTGCTATTGTGACTAGTGCCGCAATAAACATGTGTTCCACCTTGCTCTTTTATGTTTTGGGAGATGGCTTCTTTCCTTCAACCTCATGAACCAACCTCTGCTGGTTTCAAACTTTACTTCTGCAACTTCCTTACCTCTCTCAGCCTTCAAAGAATTAAAGAGAGTTAGAGCTTTGGTCTGGATTAGGCTTTGGCTTAAGGGAGTCCTGTGGCTGGTTTGATCTTCTATCCAGACCATGGAAACTTTTTCCATATCAGCAATAGGCTATTTCACTTCCTTATCATTCATGTGTTCTCTGTAATAACACTTAATTTCTCTCAAGAACTTCTCATTTGCATTCATAACTTGCTAACTGTTTGGCATAGAAGGTCTAGGTTTCGGTCTTATCTCTTTGGCTTTTGACAATGCCTTCCTCACTAAGCTTAATCATGTCCAGCTTTATCTATCTATCTATCTATCTATCTATCTATCTATCTATAGAGTAGGAGTCTCACTGTCATCAAGGCTGGAGTGCAGTGGCACACTCATGGTCACCCCATCATCAACCTGCTGGGCTCAGGGGATCCTTCTACTTCAGCCTTCCAAGAAGCTGGATCCACAGGCGTGTGCCACTATGCCCAGCTAATTTTTTGATTTATTGTAGAGACGAGGTCTCACCAAGTTGTTCAGGCTGGTCTTGAACCCCTGGACTCAGGCAATCCTCTTGCCTCTGCCTCCCAAAGTGCTGAGATGACAGGTGTGAGCCATCGCATTCGATCAGCTTTTAATTTAAAGTGAAAGACTTGTGACTCTTTCACTTGAGCACTTAGAGGCCATTGCTCGGTTATTAATTGGTCTAATTTCAACATTGTGTCTCCAGAAATAGAGAGGTCTGGGGAGAGGGAGATAGGGCACTGCCAGTAGGTGGAACAGTCAGAACACATGCAACATTTATCAATAAAGTTCATCGATTTATATGAGCATAGTTCATGGCACCTAAAGCAATGACAATAGTAGCATCAAAGATCACTGGCTACAGATCACCACCACAGATATAATAATGGTGAAAAAGGAGTCAGACATGATGGCTCATGACTGCAGTCCCAGTTACCAGGGAGGCTGAGGTGAGAGGATGGCTTGAGTCCAGAGTTCAAGGCCACAGTGAGCTATGATTGTGCTGCTGCACCCCAACCTGAGATACAGGGCAAGACCCTCTCTCTAAAAAAGTAAAGAAAGAAAATGAAAAAGTTTGAAATGTTGTGAGAATTACCAAAACGTGACACAGAGATACAAAGTGAGTGTGTGCAACTGGAAAAATGGTCCCGATGGACTTGCCCAATGCCTGAACCTTCACTTTGTAGAAGACACAACATCTGCACATTGCAGTAAAGCAAAGTACAGTAACACGAGGTATGCCTGAAGTTTTCTGACCCCTGGTCTAGAGGATACCTTTACCGAGGCTGTGGGAAACACATTCACTATAATTCCAGCACCTTCGACAAGTTCTGTGGTGGCTATGCTCTGTAGGAAAGAAATCTGGTGGGAAATGCTGCCATCAAACAGTTCTGAATTCAATATTGATAAGGGAATCCTGGTTTGGCACTGGTTAAGTGGTAGCACTTACTTGCTAGAGACAAGACAAATGTGATTTCCGTAATAGGCAACAAAGTCAAAGCAATAATCAGAATGGTTTAACTCATAGAGATATTTGGCAATCACTAAATGATCATGGTGTCCTTAGAGCTGAAACAGATAGATAGCCAACTAGAGTCTTCTTTGTCTGAATAAGCAAAAAAAAGCTCTCGGTTTGGTTAACAAAAGTTTGACTTGAATGACAACAAAAAAGAGTCATAGTCCCTCTGCCAATTCCCAGACCTTGAGCCAGTGCATGTGAGCCAGAGCCCCTTGGTTGAAGAAGATGTGGGGCCTCCTTGAAGATGAGATCTGCAGACCTTTATCAGGATAACTATGCATTGGAGAAGGGGACACAAGCCGACTTTCTGGAAAGTGCTGTATGCTGGCTCTGAACTGACACTAGTCCCTGAAGATCCAAACCGCAACTGTGATCTACCATCCAGAGAAGGGTAAGGTAATCATGATCATGGAGCTTTGGCTTGGTTTCATTACATAGTAGGTCTGGTATGGAGGATCAGCACTGGAACAGACATACTGAGCAACTGGCAGAATGTACTCTGGCCTGTAGAGTGAATGCTATTATAAGACACAGGAGAATTGTCTTTCTTTAACAACATTATTTACCAAAAGTAATATGAGTTTTCTAGTTGGGTATCAGAGGTTAGTACCACCAGTAAAAATTTGAAAGACAAAAGGGTGGCCATTCCTACCCTATTCCTATTCAATTTGCATGTTTGGTCTGTGTAGAAGACAGATCTTGGAGAATGACTGTTGATTATTATAAACTTTTTTTCTTTTTTTGAGTTGGAGTCTCACTCTGTTGCCCAGGCTGGAGTGCAGTGGCACGCTCACGGCCACCCCATTAGACCTGTTGGGCTCCGGAGATCCTTCCGCCTCAGCCTTCCAAGTAGCCAGAACTAAAGGCGTATGCTACCATGCCCAGCTAATTATTTATTTATTTATTTATTTATTGTAGAGATGAGGTCTTTAAGTTGCCCAGGCTGGTTTTGAACCTCTGGGCTCAGGCAATCCTCTTGCCTCTGCCTCCCAAAGTGCTGGGATTACAGGCTTGAGTCACCGTGCCTGGCCTGATTATTATAAACTTTTAGGTGGTCATGTGAATTGCAGTTGTTATTCCAGATGTGATTTTGTTACTGATGAAAATCACCACCTCTCTTGACAAGTAGTATGTAGTTATTAATCTGGTAAACTCTGTTTTTCTTCTACACTTATTAGTAAAGACTACCAGAAGTTTTTTTTCAGCTGGCAGGTTCAACAAAACAACCTCACAGTCTCATCTTGGTGCTATATCAATTCTTGTCTTAGCTATGGTCTAGTTTGTAGGGAGGACCTTGATTGCCTCTTCAATTTATAGGACATTATGCTGGCCTATTACATGGATGAGGTAATACTGATTGACTTGATGAGCAGGAAATAGAAACTACTCTAGATAGCTTGGCAAGACATACATATATCAGAAGGTAGAAAGAAAATAAAGCCCCCAAAATTACAGGGCCTGCCACTTTGGTGGAATTTCAAATTTCCGGTTGTCTAGGACAATTTAAGATTACTCGTTTAAGGTAACTGAGATATGAGCCTTTCGAAGAATTCTACATACAAATCCCAGAAGAGATCTTTAGGGTTCTGGAACAAAGATATACCATCCTCTGTAGATAGCTATCTTACATTTGCTGCCCAGCTCTAAGAAGACTGAACACCTGGCCAGCAGTCCCTAAGTTACCACTCCAACTGAATTGCTCATCACACAGTGTGTATTAGCTGGTCCAATGAAGCCATTAAGTTGGGCATGCCTGGCAGCATCTTATCAAGTGGAGTGATATTAATATACAAGAGATTGGGCTTCAGCAGATCTGGAAGGCACAGGGAGTTCCATGAGCAAAGAACCCAGACGCTCATGCCTACACCTCCTCTTATACAGTGTCCCTTCTCTCAACCTACAACCAGGTTTCATAAAGAATTCCTTATGGTGGGTTGACAGCAAAACTGGGTCTGAACCACTTGTGGTTCTTTTTGCCCATGAATCAACAAATAAAGGGATGACTTTACTGGTTGGGGTGATTGAGGCTGACTATCAAGAGAAAATCAGGCTGCTACTACACGATGGGGATATGGACCATTCTAGATTCCAGGATATCACTTAGTATTCCCTTGTCTTGCAATTAAAGTTAATTGAAAATTAAACAGTCTAATACAGTGTAGACCTATTAATGACCCTATCCTTCAAGAATACAATTTAGGGTCACTCACCAGGCAAGAAGCTAGGAGCAGCCAAAGTGCTTGGTGAGGACAAGGGCAATATGAAGCAGTTAGTAGAAGAAAGATAATCACCAGGTACAACCACATGATCAGTTGCCAAAGGACCACACAAGAACTGTAACACTGATAATGATTTCTACTTTATTTTGATATAAATATACCTGTGAATTTTTTTTTTTTTTGAGTTGGAGTCTCACTCTGTCGCCCAGACTGGAGTGCAGTGGCTGCTCCCGGCCACTGCAGCCTCGACCTGCTGGGCTCCGCGATCCTTCCACCTCAGCCTTCCAAGTAGTTGGAACTACAGGTGCGCGCTACCTTGCCTGGCTAATTTTTGATTTATTGTAGAAATAAGGTCTCGCCAAGTTGCCCAGGCAGGTCTCGAACCCGCAGGCTCAGGCAATCCACTCACCTCAGCCTCCCAAAGCGTGGGATTACAGGCTGAGCCACCAAGCCTGGCTACTTGTGAATATTTTAATCAATTATTTTCTTTTTTCTTCTCTCCCATTTCCATATCACCTACAAAACCTTTGTTAATAATCACTAGGTTTGTAGCTCATAAACAGTAGGATATCAAGGACACATGTGACTCAGAAAAGAGTTGACCATCACCTGGAGAAGGAAAGAGGTCTATGGAGGATTCTGCAACATCTTCTAAGGAAAGGGTCAGCAGAGTTGCAGGAGAGATGGCTGCTACTGTTTACATTTGAACGATAAGAAGGGTTTAAAAGGTAGGTATGGATGTCAAGTTGCCAAGGGGTGGATGACGGTGGAACTTTACTACATTAAATGAGCTAAACTGGAATGACACTTCTACAGATTCCTTCCCTGACTTGGAAAGCACAAGAAAAGCAGCTGTGATTGCATTCTGAAAGGGAGTGTAGTGCTCCAGGTGCCATGACAGCTCATGACATGGCTACCAACCTCCTGGCCCCCTTGTCATCACGGGGCATGCCAGGTTTACAGACCCTCTGGCTCTCACTCTTCTCTTCCTTCGGGTTTTCCTAGTCTTGGGCAAGGGGCGTGTGTCTCTCAGTGGAGAAAGGTACCAGTTTCTTCTGCAGGTTGCTCATATTTGCAAGGACAGGACAAGTGAAACAGACATGGATTCCAATTTGTCCTCATGGACTGCAGCTTGTCATCATTGCTCCCAGCTCTTTCATGTCCTCTTTTCCTTCTGACTGCTGGCCTTGCTCACTGGAGTGTTTTCGGGATATCACGCACAGCACCAGAAGCAGAGGCACAGCTGGCATGGGCTTCCTCAGCAGCTCTCACAATTGTGCAAAGTCAAAGCCTTATGATACATCCCCTGTTCCACGTCACTCATAGCAATTCTGCTTCCCTAATCAAGTTCTGAGACAATGAACATAAAGTCAATGAAAATAAAACAAGACAAAAAAGAAAGTGTACTTTTTATGTCTTTATATAATGTTCAACAAAGCTGAAAACCAAATAGATTTGTCCAAATATACAGAGAAAGTCAATAAAATAGTTAAAGTTAAATCTTGTTTAGTGACAAATGGGAGGAAGTGCACAAAGTTGAAAAAAATGCAAGAGTATGTGGAACTTTCTGGAAGATAAAATATATGCTGGTACCGGTTAAAATGTAAATGGACTGAAACAGTCAGAAATAAGGACTTATATCAAAGCAAGGAGCCAGGATTCATAACTGAATGGTATGAAGTCAGGGAGCGTCAGACAAGGTCTTTTAATCGGGCTACTTACTCACCCTTGAGAGACTTCACGTCTTTCAGCAACCTGTTGTGATAGACCTTTCCATCAGCTGCAAGAAATACGATTCACTTAATGATGAAACTAATATGAGACCACAAAAATGACATGAATTAAATAATTTCAGAAACAAGATTTTAAGAAGAGTAGTCTCTAATTTTAGTTGTTTCACTTAGTCAAATGAAGGTGGGGAGCAGAAACTTTTCTCATTGTGACCAATCTTTCAATTCAAGTACCCAAGGGAGGCTTCTTACAAACACATGCATAACCTCCCTTTCTTTTTATTTCTGCTTCCTATCTTTTTTTTTATTGATTTACTATTTCTCTTTTCTTTTTTTTTCTTTTTATGATATAAGCAACTTAGTGGCCTGATGGATAACATATTTCACTGTCAATGTCACAATTTGAAGTTTTTTTTTAAACTTCCAATGTAAATTCTAAACGGCAGTGACAAGGTTGCTGTATAACTTAGAACTCAATTTCTTTAATTTATTTTTCTTTTGCAGTCTTAGAAAAAAAAAAAGCAGAAACAGAGTTGGGAGATATTTACACAGACCCACAGACAAAAAAGTAAGGTTCTTAGGCGGCCTCAGGGACCCCCTTGACGGCTCACTGTCCATCAGCAGTGTTTTCAACAGTTTCTCTTGCTCTTCTGAGAGCTCAATCCCCAGGTTTCTCAGGACTTGTTCCAGGTCTCTAGAATCAACCTTCTCTCCTTGCAAAAGAGAATATGGTAGACGTATGAACTTTAGGTAGCAGAATATTATTTCAAAATTGCCAGCTCATGCCATCCAAGTTTTCAAGAGGAAGAGTCAATTGTAGCGTCATTGGGCTGTTTTAGGGTATTTATTGGCTTAATATAAAGTAAAGGGAGTTCCTCCTAAAGTTGGGAAAGGCAACGGTCAGAATAAAATCTGACAAATGAATTAAGATAACTTATTCTTAATTTATGTAGAAATTTAGAACAAATTCTTCTATAAATGATTTTCCAAAAATATGTGATTGTTTTGGTGAGAATTTGATTCAGTGAATACATCATTTTGATCATTTCTAAGGTTTACATGCCATTTTCTATATGTTTCTAGATCATGTTTATGTAAACATAGGTGAGGAGAAGCATATTATTGGTCCAAACAATAGAGATCTCAGGATTTCAAATTGACATATAGTCTTGTATACTATTGCAAAAGTCTCATAATTCTATGTCAATCTGAGGGGCATTAAACATACATATTTCTTTAAAAACCATTCAAATTTGGTAAGATACTAGAAATACAATTGAAAAACAAAATTTAAGTTAAAAGACAAATATGAGATTTACAGAAACTTCTTATTCACCTGCAAAAGATTTCACTTTATTCATCAATGTTTCTAGAGAAATCTTATTAACTGTAGGAGATGGTCAGAGTCACACCAAGATAAAAAGACTCAAAATATTGTGAAAGAGAGCATGGGAATAAAGATGATAAATTTTTATTTATTATGTGCCAGTACTATCTGACTATATATCTTTTGAATTCACTGAATAATATTTTCTATGCTATTATTTTGTCCAATTTTTACTGCCTTCATGAGCATTATGAAGAAAACTTTAAATATTAAAAAAAAAACACTTCAATAATGTAAATTTTACGTAGAGTTCCATATCTCAAACCTACATGTGTTAGTGATGGGAAGACATTCCAAAGCACTATTTGCTTAAGAGCCTGCATATTTTTATTCAAAGTGAGGAAGACTGTCTACTGCTCACCATGACATGGGTAGAGACAATGAAAGACACACATATAGAGGCCAACATTTTAATGTTGATTGTGGAACTGGCAGCTTACCTGCTTTGCCCAAATTTATAGCTTCTTGACTATGTCAGGTGAAAAATTACCATTTCTAAAACCCCGTTCCCTAGGGCTTGTATTGCCAACAGTTCTTTTTTTTATTATTATTTTTTATTTTGAATCAGTCTTACTCTGTTGCCCAGGCTGGAGTGCAGTGGCATATTCACAGTCATTGCAGCCTCAACCTGCTGGGCTCACATAATCCGCCCACCTCAGTTTTCCAAGTAGCTGGAGCTACAGGTGTGCGCCACCGCACCTGGCTAATTTTTTAAAAAATTTATTGTAGAAATGAGGTCTTGCCAAGTTGCCCAGGTTGATCTCAAACCCCTGGACTCAGGCAATTCTCTTGCCCCCGCCTCCCAAAGTGCTAGGATGACAGGTGTGAGCCACTGTTCCTGGCACCAATGGTTCTTATACCTACACTTTCCCTGAGTATGGTATCTGAAAACTTGCTCACCACCCACAGGGAGATTTTGAGTCAGATCCTTAAGTTCATTATCCTTGAGCTTGATTCCTATATTATTCAGGATAGCATTCAAATTGTTGACATTGACCTTCCCACCTAAGAAGAGAGATAGTCCATGAAGAAAATCACAAAACTCCAAAAGAAAGGTTCTTAAGCATTTTGGAGAAATATACTCTATTGTGAATTTCATAAACTATATGTCAGTGCTCAGGAAGGTTGTGTTATAACTTCAGGGAAGACATATATTCCCTAAGGTCTATTTACAGACCCTCTCATTGTCTGCAAGGATAGACAATGCTTGTTCTAAAATGAGAAAGAAACATAATTTTATTTTTAAATGAATATTTTAATTGACAAGTAATAATCGTATACATTTATGGGGTACAATGTCATGTTTCCATATGTGTATACAATGTAGAAAGACTAGATTGAACTAATTAGCATATACTTCACCTTGGTTACCTTTCATTTTTTATGGTGAGACTTTTTTTTTTGAGCCGGAGTCTCACTGTTGCCCAGGTTAGAGTGCAGTGACACACTCATGGCCACCGCAGCCTCGACCTGCTGGGCTCAGGTAATCTTTCTGCCTCAGTCTTCCAAGTAACTGGAACCATAGGTATGCACCACCATGCCTGGCTAACTTTTTGATTTATTGTAGAGATAAGGTCTCGCCACTTTGCCCAGGCTGGTCTCGAACTTCTGGGCTCAAGTAATTCTCTCACCTCCACCTTCCAAAGTGCTGGGATTACAGGTGTGAGCCATTGTACCCGGCCTTATGGTGAGACATTTTAAATTTACTCTCTCATTTACAAAAATACCAATTTTAGTAGAGAGACGAGACTATGCCTATTAAAAAAAGTCAACTACAAAGTCAGAATTAAGGTCACTTCCCTTGAGATTTATCTTAGGGACCCATCTACACATGCAAAGTTTTGAGAGCATTGAATGAATGCTAAAGGAATTCTGGCTCTGGAGGCAAACATTCTTTACTTCTGAACAATATGTGGGCTTGATTTTTGATGACTGAACTCCTAACTTAACTTTTAGACACTGTTGATTAAATTCCCTGAGTTGTTCCCAATCTTTTTTTGTCACTTTTTTTGCTAGGCAAGTTTTAATTTCCACTATTTCTTTTGTTGAAAAGTATGAAAAGTCTTGAGAAAGTGGAGAACTTTCTAGTTATGAAATAGAAGATCGGCTGCTAAAATGAAGAGTGATCTTCAGTGGGAAGATATGTTTGCAATCCGTGTATAGGAGACACGGCAGCATTCACTATCATGACCACAGTATGAATGTGAGCATCCTATATTCATCTGAATTCTTACTATACTTTTCACTCACCTTTAAGAGACTTCACACCTTCTTGCAACCTGTTTTGGAAGACCTTGTTATCATCTGTAAGAAAAGGCAGAATTCAAGTCACAGAGCAATGTGGATAATTACTAGAATACTTTCAGGAAAACTGACTTTTCAAGATTTTCACTAGAAATTTCTGTTATTATAGTAGAATTTAAGGGAAAACTGGGGAAACTTAGCACACCAAACACTCTACAACATGCATACCTCTTTTATTCTCCCCAATTCTCCATCTTTATTCTCTTCTAAACTATGAACTCTTTTCTTCTTTCCACAAATCACAGACTAATCCCATCTTTTTTTTTTTTTCCACCTTGATGATATGATTCATCATAATGGGAAAGCTGCTTCCCAGTCTAAAAGCAAAGCTGTACAGGTAGGGATTCACCTCAGGAATAAATGGACATTCTAAAAAATTTTTTTGAGATGAACCTTCCATTTTCTGAAACGTAGGAAATAAAGACAGTTTCGGAGATTCTCACAAACAGAGAAGCCTAAAAGCTATTTTTGGTTACACCAGCATTTGAAATGCTGACCATCAAATGGCAGATTTTTCACCAGGTCCAAGAAATCCTTATCCTTGAGTTCTATCCCCAGGTTTTCGGTTTTCACATCCTTGATCTCAATTTCCCCTCCTTAATAAAAAAGACTAAAATAAATGATATGACACAGATTTGATGTATAATCAAATGATTGCAAATAATAAACTAATTTCTGATGTCTATACGATATGAGCATGGGCTGGGGAAAGCAGTGGTCACTGAGCCCTGACCAAGTACAGAGAGATGATGTTATCCACAGAAACATCATTGGTTTTCTAAAAGCTGATGAGGGCCCTGTCACTGGTGGCTTTGAGAATGTGCTTGTCACAGATCATAACTGACCAAGGGCCCCATGGCTGCTCTGAAATTCCTGCCTCCCACAGGCTTCCCCTGGCCAATGACTGGATGCAGCAGAGATACTCAGGGAAACCAGTTCTGGGAGATATGGGATGGCTGACTTTGCCAGAGGATTCCTTCTCGGAACTTCCTGAGACTGCATGGCAATCTAGCATGCTTCTCTCCCTCTCCCTTTCACTTGGGATCAGACTTGGATCACAGCCTAACAGCCTCTCAGCCCTCCCCAGCGTCCTTCCTTTTGTTCTCTTACACAAACAATTCCCTAAATAATGTCCTCGCATGTTTAATCCTGCCAGGGTTTCTGCTGCTTGGAGAGCTTTCACTAACACACTCATAATGACAAGCAATGGGTATTATGTCTCTCTCTTTTCAACTAGCAAGTTGTATGTGGCATATCACAATAATTTTTATCTGAACCGGGCTCGGCGAGTGGATTGCCTGAGCTTGTGGGCTCGAGACCAGCCCCGGCAACTTGGCAAGACCTCGTCTCTACAATAAATAAAAAAAATTGGCTGGGCATGGTAGCACGTGCCTGTAGTCCCGGCTACTTGGAAGGCTGAGGCAGAAAGATCGCCAGAGGCCAGCAAGTTGACACTGGGGTGGCTGTGACTGTGCCACTGCACTCCTGCCTGGTAGATGAAGGGAGACTCCAACTCAAATAATAATAATAACAATAATAATAATTTTTATCAGCATGAAGAATCTAACATTGTGCCTTTAAGTGATTACCAGGATCTTTTGCAAAGATTCATTTCACCTTTTTTGTAGATTTTGGTGGTCTTAAAATAAGAAAAATAAAGTGTATTAGTGAAAAACACATCAGAAAATACTCCAACTTCTGGGCTTTTGGTTACAAAACATTAAATAGGCGGTAAAATGGTAGGATTGGCATGGCAATTAAGGCATGAAGAAAAAATACAATTACTATAGAAAATTAAAACCCTCTGTTACACTAACTTCTAACTCACCGGTAACAGCTTTCACTCCATCCATCACCTTATTCAGATCAACTCTTCCATTAGCTATGGAGAAAAGGGTCACTTGAGATATGTGATCAATGTCATGAGTTCAGGAAACATACATGAAGGATATATATTGGAGAGGGAATTCCAGATAAATTCCATTGATGTAAGTTTACTCAAAATATTAAAACTCTAGAGTTCAAGGATGTATGCAACCTCCCTATTTTCAAAAAGATGTGTTGGATATTGAAGTTTGCACAAAGGTAAAGGCATTTTTTTCTAACTTGTAAAACTTATGAATTGCTTACTTCAGGAATTTTCCACTTAATATTTTCAGACCACTGTTGACTATGGGTAACTGAAATCGTGGAAAGTGTAACTGCAGATGTAGGGAGCTATTGTATCAAATAAAGGTGATATTTCAATGGCAAGAGAATTGATGTATTTTGAAAATGATCTTGCCATAATTGACTATCTAGAAGAAGACAAAATTAGACCCTTACTGCAAACCATAAGCAAAGATTGTAGGTGGATTAAAAATATAAAAAATATAGCTGGACTCGGTGGATCAGCCTGTAATCCCAGCACTTTGGGAGGCTGAGGTGAGAGGATTGCCTGAGCCTGCGGGTTCGAGACCCACCCGGACAACTTGGCGAGACCTCATCTCTACAATAAATAAAAAATTATCCAGGCGTGGAAGCATGCACCTATAGTTTCGGCTACTTGGAAGGCTGAGGCGGAAGGATCACAGGAGCCCAGCAGGTCGAGGCTGCAGTGGCTGGAAGCATGCCACTGCCCTCCAGTCCGGGTGACAGAGTGAGACTCCAACTCAAAAAAGAAAAAAAAAAAAAAATATATATATATATATATACACACATATATATATACATACATAAAACGAAAATATAAAAATTTTAAAATTTAGAACAATGTTTATCCTTGGTGTGAGAGACACTTTTTCTCTTATTTTTAGTTGATATAATAACTATACATATTTATAGGATACAGCGTGTGCAGTATTTAGGTTTGGCTTCCATGGTCACCAAAAGTATATAGGTATCACGGATAGAAAGACAAAGGGAACAAGGGAGGTTAAAAGGTTAAAAATGTCTAGTTAATTGTATTTGCATTATTCCTTTCAGGTGACAACTGTACTGAATCGTGTTCTTTACCAAGGACACCACAACTTTTTCCTAACAGGCACCTGGTGAGGAAACCATTTCCCAAGGAGTGACCTCAAGGAGCCCTAAGCCCTAGGCCGTTCCATTGGGATCAGAATTGGACTCTAGGGCCTTGGGTAGTTTTTGTTTATTTGTTTGGTTCCTAATACTAAGTTTTTACATCATTCATTTGACCAGAACCCCAATAAGCAAAAAAATATATATCTTGTGACAGAGACTTGATTGCAAAATGACTATTTTCATTTGATTAATTTTTACTTTTCAGTAACCATTATAATATTATTCATTTTTATGAGCTATAGGAAGAATCAATACCAGGAAAATGTTCTGTCAGTTGCTTCAGTCACAAATACATAAAGATCCCCTTCATTTAATTTTATTCCTTTTCCCTTTTACCACCATGAAAAAATGCAGATGAACTCCTTCAGCCTAGATTGCTTCCTCAGGTGAAACTGGGCCTACATCCAAATGCATTTTCTCATTATTTTACTAGAACGGTATGTCAGTTTCTGTTCTACTTCAGGCCATCCTCACCCCCCCATTCCGGTCGCTCGAATTGTTGACTGCTCACTGCTTACTTCCACTCTGGGAACTGCCTTCTCCTGAGGAAAGCTGCCTGGCCTGGCCTGTCCCTCCTGGACAGCATCCTGAATCCGATGGCCGGTTGATGTAAGGTACAAAGGCCCAGTCCCCACAGGACCAGCTGAGGCGTCTGTGGCAACTGCACCGAAGTTCAACTTCCACCTCTGCCTAGCTCTACTGCCTTCACTCTCTTACAGATGTTGTTCTGAGAGTTTTCCCAACAAACCTCTCGCATACAAATTTCTGCCACAGACTTGTTTCCTGGGATCAGAAAAATGGCAAACTACAAAGAAACTATGCCAGCAAAAATGACATATATGTTCTTCAGAAAAGGCCTCAGTGTATCCAACTTTCAAGTGGGATTCAGCATTGCTGAACATTAGCGGGAAGGCATGGAGACTTACCCAGAGATATGGGAATCCATAAAATTTCAAGAGTAGGCATAGCTCCAGAATCACTGCCATGGTCCTTCCACGTGGTGACTGCCATCCATGGTGAAGAGAGAGAGTCACATGTATTGCTACCTACCCCTTTCCACCATTCTAGAACCACTATTATTCACTTGAGAAAATTCTTGGTGATGTTTTAATGATTTCCCACGGCTATATTTTCGTCTTTCTTTCTTTTTTTTTTTTCTGTCTGTTCTATGTCCATTCCTTCTCACTCTCCTCTTACTTTTCTGCTTTATTTTATTTACCTGCCTGTGGTCCTAGAAAGTTCCTTGAGCTTAGCTCCAAGTGCAAAAAATTGTTGTCATTAAGTCTGACAGCACATTGATGAGAATAACAGGAGAAAGGACTGATTCTTATTTTAGGTCTTTTTTTTCCCTTTAAGTTTTTCTAAATGGCTTCTTTGTGCCAAATAATCACCCTCAGGGGTTTTTATGCAAAGGCATGCGAATTCCTGTCTTCCCAAGAAGCTTGGTATGTTGAGATGCTTACCATCCACTGGCAGACTTTGTGTCAGAGCTTTGAGTTCCTTTTGTGTGAGACTCAAGCCCATGCTTCCTAGAACTGTATCCAGTTTCTTGATGTCAATTGTTCCTCCTTGTGAAAGAGACAGGCACAGAAGCAAAACTTAAGGATCCAGAAAAAGAACAAAACTATTCATTCTTGTATATTATTATTATCACTTTCAGCATAAGAACTGAGGCCCAAGGCCCAATAAATCTGGTAAAAATAACAAAGAAAATAATGGCCTTAATAATTAAAAACTTGTGTAAACCTAGCCTCAAGGACTAATCTGCAAAGCATCAAATTTTAAAGGGATTAGATTAGTTGCAAAGTAATTCAATAGTGGAAATGACAAATCTTATATACATTTTTTGGCCAATAAGTACAGTTTACTTTTGTTAACTCAATCTTCAGATTATTTCTACTAATGACCAAATTCCCTGCATCACTGAAACGATCTTTACTCTTACAAATGTAAGCTTCATTCATGTTTTCCCCCCAAGTACATACATTTCCCAGAGATCATAGGACTTCTTTCCGAGACACAAAAATAAGAAGAAAATACCAAATTACACACAGTCCATGGAAGGAATATGAAATCAATATATTTGATCAGTGACAATATTTACAACTTAGTGACTAAGGAATAGTAAAAGCAAAAAACATGATTGATCCCTCATCCATCTGTGTTTCATCATGATTCTTACCTTTGAGAGACTTCACAGCACTCACCAGCCAATTGTGATAGGTCTCTCTATCAGCTGTAAGAAATTGTACAGTTCAGGTCACAGTTATATTATGTAGAGATTTGCTAAGATAATATACAAAATCTAGAATTTTCAAAAAAGATGTATCTGGAAAACAGTGTGGTGATTCCTAAAAGATCTAAAAATTGACTTTCCATATGACCCTGCAATCCCCCTACTGGGAATATACCGAGAAGAACTCAAATCACTGTATATAAAAAAAAATACCTGCCTATGTATGTTTATTGCAGCATTGTTCACAATAGCAAGAGCATGGAACCAACCATGCTGCCCATCAAATGAGGACTGGATAAAAAAATGTGGTACATATACATATACACGACGGAATATTACGCAGCCATAAGAACAAAATCATGAATTCACAGCAACCTGAATGGACTTAGAGTCTATACTGAGTAATATTTCACAGAAATAAAAAACTGAGTATCACATGTTCTCACTCATAAATGGACCTTGAACAACTATCGTAATACAATAAGAAAAGGAGGCCGGGCTCGGTGGCTCAGCCTGTAATCCCAGCACTTTGGGAGGCCGAGGCAAGAGGAGTGCCTGAGCCCGCGGGTTGAGACTCGCCCAGGCAACTTGGTAAGACCTCGTCTCTATAATAAATCAAAAACTAGCTGGGTGTGGTAGCGCACGCCTGTAGTTCCAGCTACTTGGAAGGCTGAGGTGGAAGGATCACCGGAGCCCAGCAGGTCGAGGCTGCGGTGGCAGGGAGCGTGCCACTGTACTCCAGCCTGGGCAACAGAGTGAGACTCCAATTCAAAAAAAATAAAAATAAAAAAAATAACGAAAAGGATTGACAGTAGTAGGAATCTGCCTGGGGAAGGGGGGGCACACCTCATCAACAAGGGTACCTGCCTAATGTACATTTGTATAGCCAACCCTGAATTGTACCCCACATCTTTAAAATAAAAAAATTAGAAGTTAAAATAAAGATGTATCTGATTATTTGCACTAGAAAAGTTCAAGTAAAAATAATACAATTAAAAAATAGAGAAAGTTCTTAATATTGACATTCTACTTATTCGTGAGCAATAGAGGCAGTTACTACAGGCTAACTTTCATGCTGAAACATTATTTCTTTTCTGCTTCCTTTTTTTATTGATCTATTTCTCCACTTCTGGTACATACATCCCTCTTTTTGTTTCTTTTATTTACATATTAATTTTTGGCTTCTCAGTGAAACCCTAAGTGACGACATGAATATTTTCCCTGATGGCAGGGAAATACTACTGTATTTGCTAATTCCTAATCAGAGACAGATTTCTTTTTAACACAGATTAGGATCGTGCAAAGTATTTGAAGACACATATTCTTTCTCCCAAGATCAAACAAACATAATTTTTAAACTTTTCTCAAACATACAATACTAAGTTCCCTCAAAGGCTGTTCCTATACTTTAAATCCTCACCACCAACTGGCAGATTTTTCAACAACTTCAATCTCTCCTTTTCTGGGAGGTCTAGTCCCATGTTTCCCAGAACATTTTCCACACTGATATCAATCGCTTCTCCTTGAAAAATACAAAAGGGAATTACAGCAGAACTTTAAGGATGACCTAATTACAAAACAAGACATCATCTCAGCCTGCTCCACATGCACGTCCCTGCTTCATGAAGAGCAAGAATGTGGCATATCCAAACATACAGTCGACACCAGGCATGTAAATAGACCCCTTTCCTGAACTCTAGTAAAATGTCGTCATACAACTCTATGCCATATTGATGAAATTAGACAACACAGTTACAACATAATGTCCACCATCAACATATAAGAAAATGAAGCTTACATCATTTCCCAGTGAACTAGAATTTCATTCGGACAGATCCAAATAATTCTGTCATCAGATCAGACAGTAGTTCTGATTATCTTCAAATAATAAAATCGCCTACAACTTTATCAAAGTCTTATTTTACCATTTATTGATTTAATTTAAAATTTGTTTTTGCCCCAACACAGGAATATATTACTGTCAAATCCAAAAGATCAAGAATTTGTTACTAAGGCACACTTTAACAAAAGATAAAATGACAGGGAATAAGTTTTTAAAAAAATAATTTTGAGTAAAATTTGTACTCTTAGATTTGTATTAACTTTTCACCTGTTAAAGCTTTCACTCTATCCATCAATTTATCAAGATCAATCTTCCCGTTAGCTACAAGAAAAGATAAAAATAAACTACGAAGGCTCTATACTGTGGCAGTCTACTGCTGCCCATTGGGCCCTGTGTCAGCCTTCAACTCACAAATCTTGGACTTCAGGGATCCTATAACCCCCTATAATGCCAGAAGTGCCCTATTCCTTAGGTCAGAGGTTGGTAAACGGTGGTCCATTGGCCAAACCCAGCCCACAACCTATTTTTGAGCTAAGACTTGAGCTAAGACTTGTTTTTTACATTTTTAACTGATTAAAACACTCAAAATATTATTTGTCTCATAGAAACATTAAATGAAATTCAAGTTTTAGCATCCATAAATAAAGCTTTACTGGAACACAGACACATTCATTTGCTTATGTGTTTTCTATGCCTACTTTTGTGCAACGTCAGCAGAGTTGAGTAGTTAGGACGGAGGTTGTATGATCTGAAAAGCCTAAACTATTTATTATCTGACCTTTTAGAAATATTGCCAAACTCTGTCTCAGATCATGGAGTCTACACAGGGACACTCTTTCAAGTTGTTGAGATTTACCCTACTTTATAGTCATTAGAAAAACCATTACTGATCCTGGCCATATTCCCTGATCCTGCTCAATTGTGGGATGGCCACAAAGCCCACCTATCATCATACAGTAAAAGGGAAGATGATAATACTTCGACTAATCTTTCATGCATTCCCAGTATACTTTTTAAAGAGAAGTCTTTTCAATGACTCTAGCAATTTAGCAATGGCTAGTGGTACATGACTGATAAAGCTTCGAAACAACTGGTACAGACTCTTTATTCATCTTGTCATAGGCACACTTTTCCTTCCTTTCTTACTTTCCACTACTTTTAATGAGCTATAATCTACTATTATTCGTTGTCAAGCAATCAGGCCAGCCCTAAACAGCGGCATGGCGTTTAGCAGGGTCACAAGGATCGCCACTGGGGCTGTTCATCTGGCTTATCACACTTCCACAGACAACAAGCCCAAATGGTTCAGACAACGTATTTCTTATACAGAAAAACAAAATCAATATGCTGTCAGAGCCCTGCCTCTTTCGTCCCATAGGACAACAGGACAACTCTCAACTAGGAGGCCTGGATGACAAGTTGTACCCACTGTGGGTTGTTCTGCTGCCGAATAGCTCACTCAAAACTACAACCAAGCAGTATGACACACTTACACAGGAACCTGCAGTTGTACTCTAAGGGAAAGAGAGGCGGGAAGTCCTGTGTTCAGCTGAAATGGAGGCCATAAATAAGAAACGACCTTGTAACAGTCTTCTATGAGGTCGGGAGGCAGAGGAGACACTGCTTGGTGGCAGCTACTCACAAGTTGCTTACCCACTCTTATGTCTTACTAGGGTAGAGGGTCCAGGGGAAGGAGGCCATGTGGCACCCTCTCCCTCCTTATAGCTCCAGGGAGCCATGAACATGGTGCTTGGGCATGCTGGCAGATACTGAACTCTGTGGAGAGGAGAAATGTGATCAAAAGGAAGCCTGAAATGATAGTGATTGTGTCACTGCCTTCTGGAAGGTCCTCTGCCTCCGTCGGGCAGCAGATGTTAACACAGTAGCCACCACTGCTTCCAGGTCCACATCTGACACTCTATTCCTGCTGCCACACCTTCTATGCTCCTCCCTGCTTGTTTGCTTTTGTTTCATTTCTTTAAAAATATTTTACATGTCTCCCCTTAACATATTTGACTCTTCCTTTAGCTTTTGAACATAAGGGATACAATAATAACAACTGTTTTAATGTCATTGCCTTCTAATTTCAGTGTCTATGTCTGTATTGCTTTTTCTCCTCATTATGGACTGTATTTTCCTGTTTCTTTGCACATCTGATAATTTTTGTCTGGATGCCAGACATGCATGTTTTTACATTGTTAGAGTCTGAATATTTTTGAATTCCTAGAAACACTCTTAGGTTCTGATCTGGGACCCAGTTAAGGTACTTGAAAACAGTGTGATCCTTTGGGTCTTGTTTTTAGGATGTTTTAGGTAAGACCAGAGCAGCATTTAGTCTAGAGCTAATTTTGTCCCATTACTGCAAAGGCAACACACTTCAGAGTACTTTACCCAATAGTCTTGGAGTATGAGGTTTTCTAGTCTGGCTGCCGGGACGGTCACCATTCCCAGCCCTGGGTGAGTTCTGAGTCCTCTCTGCTCCCATTCTTTTAGGTGACCCTTTCTTGGCCTCAGGTAATTTCCTTACATGTATTTCCTGCTGACTCCTAGGATGCCACCTGCAGATCCCCAGAGCTCTCTCACTCTCTGTTCAGGAGCTTGTATACTGTGAACTCCAGTCACTTTCTACTCCTGAACTTTCAGATTCACCTCTGCAGGGCACATCCAAGGGACCCTGCCTGAGTCATGGGCTGGAAACTCAGTGCAGTAGGATGGGGCGAATGTAGGCTTCCCATCCCCCAGGGATCACCATCCTTTGTTGCCTGATATCTATTGAGCTAAAATCATTGTTTCATATACTTTGCCCTCATTTTTAGTTGTTTTAGATGGAAGAGAAAATACAATCCCCAACAAGAGTCCTATCTTGTCCAGAAGCAAAAGTCCCCTCACTTACTTTTAACTTCTCATTTCAAAATAATTAAGGATTCATAGAATTGCAAAAACAGTACATAGTGGTCCTGTGTGCCTTTGACTGTTTCTTCCAATGATGACATACTTCGTAATAATAGAACCACATTAAAACCAAAACGGTGACATTGGTATAATCCACTGACCTTATTCAGATGACACCAGTTTTACATACACTGTGTATGTGTTTAGTCCTATGCAATTTTATTATGTATGTAGATTTGTGTAATAACCACCACAATCAGGGCACAAACTTTCACACAGACATCTTTCATCACAAAGACCCCTTGTCCCATCCATAGTCATACACATTCTATGCCCTGCTCCTTAGACCCTGACAACCACGAATTTCCTCTAATTATCTATATTTTTGTTATTTTTAGAATTTTCTATAAATGGAATCATATAATATGCATTCTTTTGAGACTGACTCTTTTCACTCAGCATAATTCCTTCGAGATTCATCCAAATGCTTGTGTGTATCAATAGTTTGTTCTAGGAGCTTTTTTGGTACATTCTCCAATATTTTCTTTATAAACTATTATGTGATCTGCAAATAGGGAAAATTTTGTGTCTTCTGTATGTTTTTTATTCTACTTTCTTGCCTTAATGCACTTCCTTGCTTGATTTTGAATGATTCTATTAACTAAAAAAAAAAAATTGTCCTCTAAGTACCTCAAATAAGAGAGCAAAGCTGTGAACTGAAGTCACCCTTGAACCTAACTTAAAAGAGAAAGGGGGACAGAATAGATGGTAATCCACTCATGTCCCCTCACAACCACAAGAGTTCTGTGCCCACTCACAGTCAGAAGTTTCCCTGTGGAAGCCTCAGGATTCAAACCCTGGAGGAGCCCAAGAGGGTTGTTTTAGGAGTATAGACCAACACACAGCTGGCTGATCTGCCAAACTGTAGCCCAGGAACAGCCCAGTCCTTCAAGAATCTGTTTGGCTTTGAGCCTACAACCAAAGCCATCTGCCAGTTGGTCCAGAAGGAACTGTACCCACTAAGCAGTGCCTTGGTGGAGAGACTCACCTGATCACTGATAGCAGTTTCAGCAGTGAACCTGACAGTTGCTGTGTGTCTGGCTCCATCCTCTCAGCTGAGGTCCTAGCTCAGGAAAAAAAGGAAAGGAATTGTGAGTAAACATTACTAGAAGCCACAGTTTTTATTACCAAGGATCAATAATGGCTGGTTTGAAGCAATTATCGAGGTATTCCAATAGAACAGCTCTGGGCAGGCACCTTTGTGCCCATCTAATGTCTAAGGTGACCAAGTGCCCTGGCTGGGCAGCCTGTGGTCTTGGACTGTACTGACATGTTGAATATTGCTGTCAGCAGAGAGCTGGAAGTGCTGGGTATCTACATGAATGTTGTTTAGCATCATTTTTCATAGGGAATAAAGGAACAGAAAACTCTTGACTAATCTCTGTTTCTTGACTTCTTCAAAATAAGTCTGAATTTAGGGGGAGAGGGTAGCCCTAATTTTTGCAGGACTTTACAAGGACATTTATTCTAGCATGGGAATGTCAGGAAAGGCTTTTGGGATATTGTAATCCTTAGGCACTATATCTTAAAAAATAAATATGAAATTTCCAGGGGATTATTAGAAAAAGAGTATTCAAATTAGTTGCAACAGTAAGCATCATTGAGATCTAGCAGGTCATTTATTGTTATTAAATAATAATAGACACTAAAAATAATAGCTGTAGTTCATAGATTATTGAGAAAGGTAAATGTATAAAGTGATCATTATTATAATAGATGGTAAGCTAGACCACAGTTAATTAAGATGCCTTCAGGAAGCAGAATTAGGTGACATAGCTTCTTACAAGAATCGAGGTTTATCACTGTTTTGCAAAGGGCAGAGAAATTTCATTGACCCCTGTTTATCATCTTAAATCAAGCTTACATGGACGTTATTGATGGATTGGGGTGGACTTGCCAGATGTTATATTGGAATGAAAAAGAAGAAAAACCATCAAATTGGAATAATGAGTCAGACCAATGAGCCACATCCAGATGGGACCTGCAAGTCTGAGAGTGGAGACTTCAAGTGGATGTGTAGTGACCAGTGGACATCATTCCTATGTGACTCACCTAGTGGACTGTGCACACCCTTGGAGAACAGTGCTGTGTGGATGAGTGTATAACAGCTCGGATTTAATTCATCTGGCCATGGAACCACTGGCTTCCATGGAAAAAACTTTCCATTTGAAAAGGAAAACTGGCCGGGCTCGGTGGCTCAGGCTGTAATCCCAGCACTTTGGGAGGCCGAGGTGAGTGAATTGCCTCAGCCCGTGGGTTCGAGACCTGCCTGGGCAACTTGGTGAGACCTCATCTCTACAATAAATCAAAAATTAGCCAGGTGTGGTAGCACACGCCTGTAGTTCCAGCTACTTGGAAGGCTGAGGCGGAAGGATCGCTGGAGCCCAGCAGGTCAAAGCTGCAGTGGCCAGGAGCGGCCACTGCACTCCAGTCTGGGTGACAGAGTGAGACTCCAATTCAAAAAAAAAAAAAAAAAAGAAAAAGAAAGGAAAACTTTCTCATTTTATACAAACTGTAATAGGAATCCCTGCCTTGGAAATACAAGGAAGGGGCACCTTTGAACCCAAGTTATGTTTGGCAGATTTGAAGGTGGCAGGAATAACAATGGGAACAGAGTCCTAGCATGTACTGTGTGTGTGCCAGGTACTCTACTATACAGTAAGTACAGAAAGATGTGTGGGACACTTGTGTTAGAATGAAGTTGTGTACAAGGGGGACCCAAAAACTAGAATTTATTTTTAAAAACTGTGCATTTATTCTTGCATGTTTAAACTTCAGTCACCTTCAAAGTACTCTCCAGTTGATGCAATACACCTATCGAGATGCTTTTTCTACTGCTCAAAACGGTTTTTGAATTTATCAGTTGTGATGCCTTACAGTGTTTCTGCTGTCTTTTTGTTTTGCATCCTCAGCATTGGCAGAAAATTTCCCTTTGAAGATGTTTCTCATCCAAGGAAACAAACAAAAAATGTCACCGAGGGCAAGATCAGGTGAACAAGGAGAGTGAAGCACAGGGGTCATGCCATTTTGGGTCAAAAACTACCAAACACTCAGTGTGGTGTGGGCAGGTGCATCTTTACCAATCATAAAATGAGCAAATGCATTAAAAGAATCTCCAAAAAAAAAATCACGAAGCTGAACGTAGCCTCTCACTATACTGCTAGCTGAGTTGCACCGATGCTAATGGGGGTTCCTAGAATACTTACCTAGCAGGGAAGCCCGTGGTGCAAGGGGCCCACCCTCCAAGAGATTATTTTGTGGCTTTTTTTGGGGGGGTCCCCCTTGTACAGTGACCACAAGGAAAGTCAGACAAACACATTACTATATCAAAATTTGGTAAGAACAAACTAAAAATATGTGAAACATTATGGAAGGACCATTATAGGTATTTAATTTGAACAGAAAGTAAAGTTTATAATGAAGATGCTGTCTGAGTTAAAGAATGAATGGGAGCTTGCCAAGTGAAGTGAGCAAGTGGGACGTCTAGGAAGAGAAGCCTCGAAGAGCAAAACCAGAGAGGTGAAAACAAGCATGGCTTGTACAGTGCAGAACAATGAAGAGTGTTAAAGAGATGCCGTTCTTCTGCCAAAAGAATAAGAGATAACCCTGAAGAATCAGATCCTGGAGCGCTTGGACTTTCTCTGACAGGTTGGGACAAGTTACTGAAAAGTAATGTGATTGCTATTTTGAATTAGGTTTGAATTTTAGATGTCACTTTGGCAGCTCAGTGGGCAATGTATTGCAAAGGAAGATTAAATGTAGAGAGAATTGTTATATGGCTATTCCAGTGGTATAAACTGGGGGTGACAGGGACTTGAACTACAGCTAGTGGTAGCAGAGGGACAGAGCTTAGGGATAAATTAAGGAAATACACATAAGATCTTTAAGAGAACACTGAGGACATGGAAGAGGATAAAAGGAAGAATGACTGTGTAGTTCTACTTTGGATAAACAAGTGGTGAGTGGTCATCAAATGAAAAGGAAATGAAGGCACAAGAGTCAGTTTGGGATAGAAGATAATTAATTTAGATTTGGAAATGTTGAGAATGATGTCTAAAGAACCATCACTAGGTTAGGTCTAATTGGTACAGAGATGTATAAGCTCAAAGCTCAGAAAAGAAACTGGAATAGAGCTACAGATGTGAAGTCTTGGTGGCAGGTAAAAGGGCCTAAGGCACTGACTGAGGAATAGTATATTGAGGGCATGATTTCTCTTGGGTCTTTTATTTTATTCTCTCAATTTTGATTCTGTTCTCTGACTTTTTGGGGGGGGCAAGGGGGTCGTGTAGTTCCTAGTCTTAGAAGAGGTTGATGATTTTAGATTTTTAAAAAATGAAGTCATAGTGTTTCTTTTCATGGTTTTCCCAAATGACCTTTTCACAAGAAATAACTTTATAACTAATAATTTTAGAAATTCTTATATGCCAGGATAGAAGCATAGTAAACATAACAAAAGACTTGCAGTATCTCTAGAATACTCACCATTAACTGGTAGGTTTTCTGCCAGGTTCTTCAGCTCTGAGTCTGTGAGTTTGATTCCCATGTTTTCCAGAACGGCTGCCATGCTTTTGTTGTTAACTTCCACTCCCTTGAAAGAGGAAGTCAAGAAACATGAAAAAAGTGAATCACTTCAAAAGTGAATCACTTCAAAAATGTTACCTTAATGATTATACACTATCATTGTATTTAATGGGCAGATGTTAATGTAAAAGTGAGAAATAAAATTTAACAATATGAATAGCAGAACTCCAGTTTGATTTGCTCAAGGAAACAAAGTTAGTAGGGGAATAAGAATCAGAATCTGTATTTCTAAACCTTGTTGATGGATCAAGCTCACACTTAATGGAGTTGAATGACTTTGCTTTACAGGTTCATACTTTTGCACAATAAATAAGGCCTATTTGCATTTCCTAAACTTTGATGTTAATGATTACTGCTGCTGCTGACCAATTTTAAGAAAAACAACTTTTAAATTTTCTTTTTATTTTCTCGCTGAAATACCAAAGTCTGAAATAATGTTTTTGAAGTAAAATTTGGAAAACTCCAAAAAAGATTTGGCCCTATACAAAGCTGTATAGAACACTAGCTGGTAAATTATAAATATGCTTTCAAAAAAGTAAAAATAAGAAATGGTATAGAAATTATATACGTGATTTCCAATCTAAAGATATAAATATTACAGATCACGAGCTCTTGAGCTGGTTCTGTCTTCTTATCAGTCTTCTTATTCACCCGAGACTTCACTCCATCCAACAATTGATTCTGAAATACCATCCCAGCATCCATAATAAAAGGCATAATTACTCCTTGTGTAATAACTACTTGAAGGTTGTATGATCATTTGTTAGTTGAGTGACTAAAGCACAGTAGAACTACAAGAAAGTAACAACCTTCTTTGGAGTTATATTTCCAGAAACATGTTTCATTGTGTAAGAGAGATCACTAGGCTTATGGGGTTTCACACGTACGCTAAGTTGGAGGGCATTTCCAAATTATCTGATTAAGTTGAGTCTATGTAAAATTTGACAGAAGTTACTAATATTTATGAAATGCACAAAAAATAAAATAAAATAAAAGGCATTATTAATGCCAGAAAAAATATTATGAAAGACAGTGGTAAATATTAAAATGAAAAATAGAATCTCACAATATGAATAGCAAAACTCCAGTTTGATTTGCTCAAGAAAACAGATAAAGTTAGTAGGGGAATTAGAATTGGAATCTAGCCAGGCTCGGTGGCTCAGCCTGTAATCCCTTGTTTGGGGAGGCTGAGGTGAGTGGATTGCCTGACCCCGCAGGTTCGAGACCCGCCTGGGCAAGTTGGCGAGACCTCATCTCTACAATAAATCAAAAATTAGCCGGGCGTGGTAGCACGCGCCTGTAGTTCCAGCTACTTGGAAGGCTGAGGGGAAGGATCGCCGGAGCACAGCAGGTCGAGGCTGCGGTGGCCGGGAGCGGCCACGGCACTCCAGTCTGGGCAAGAGTGAGACTCCAACTCAAAAAAAAAAAAAAAAAAAAAGAATTGGAATCTATACTTCTAAACCTTATTGTTGGGTCAAGCACATGCTATGATTACATGGAATTAAAAAAAAAAACAAACCACCCAGTATTTGTCTTAGCTATCTCTCTGATATCATTCTCAAATAAATATAAAGTTTGAAAATGGAAAAGTTTCTCTATGTGATAAATCTATACAATCTGACATTTGAAGTCACTGGTTTTTTTGTTTGTTTGTTTGTTTTGAGTTGGAGTCTCACTCTGTCGCCCAGACTGGAGTGCAGTGGCCGCTTCCGGCCACCGCAGCCTCGACCTGCTGGGCTCCGGCGATCCTTCCCCTCAGCCTTCCAAGTAGCTGGAACTACAGGTGCGCGCTACCACGCCCGGCTAAATTTTTTGATTTATTGTAGAGATGACGTCTCGCCAAGTTGCCCAGGCGGGTCTCGAATCCGCGGGCTCAGGCAATCCACTCACCTCAGCCTCTCAAGGCGCGGGATTACAGGCTGAGCCACCGAGCCCGGCTTGAAGTCACTGTTAATGGCTCTCTTTTAAGCTATCACACAAGCATTGTGTAAACAACAATATGGAAGCTCATGCCATTTTCTCTTCTCTTACTTTGTCTTTCTAAGTAGTTTTTCACCTCCCTTGACTTTCCACCACATTCTTCTATTTTTTTCACACACAGACTTTTGCTTCACCTTTTGTTAGTACTAAAGACATACCTAAATTTCCTCTTTTCAACAATTTTCAGAGGAAATCAAACGGAAAGCATGGAACTTCTTACACAGCCCACCACATTACGTTCTCTGGAAAGCCTGAGTTGCATCGTTATGGCTCACCATCAGCCGGCAGGGTTTTCTGCAGATTTAAGAGCTCCTCTTCCGAGAGCTCAATCCCCACAGCTTCTAGAGTGTTTTGGAGATTATTGATATCAATCTTTTCGCCTTTGTCAAAAAAAGGGAATCTTCACTATTAGAACAGCAAGCTATCTATTCACACCTGAAAGGCATGAGGTACACACTGAAGAAGGTTCCGTTAAAATAATGCCTATCAGCCGGGCTCGGTGGTTCAGCCTGTAATCCCGCGCCTTGGGAGGCTGAGGTGAGTCGACTGCCTGAGCCCTCGGGTTCGAGACCCGCCTGGGCAACTTGGTGAGACCTCATCTCTACAATAAATCAAAAAACTAGCCGGGTGTGGTAGCGCACTCCCGTAGTTCCAGCTACTTGGAAGGCTGAAGCGGAAGGATCGCCAGAGCCCAGCAGGTCGAGGTTGCGGTGGCCGAAAGCGGCCACTGCACTCTAGTCTGGGCCACAGAGTGAGACTCCAACTCAAAAAATAAAAAAAAAATAAAAAATAAAAAAATAATGTCTATCTATATAAAAGAAATATAAAAAGATTCTTCTCCTTATTAGTAAATTAAGGAAAGTTTTCTAATTTTTGAGACTTGACAGAATAGCGGGAAAAAAATTGTTTGCATAGTCAGTGAATTAGATGCCTAACTGAAAGTAATCAACTAGAAAATTCTACAAGTATTTGATAAATTGGTCTCAAGTGCATGATTTGCATTTCGCAGTGACAAAAATATTATGACCCTCCTAAATATCATCTTGCCATTTACTGTTGCTCTCCAGGTTTTACATATTTATGTAATGTGGAGAAACACTGGTAAAAGACCTCCAGAGACTTGTTCTAAGACACAACATGTAAAGTTTTAATGTTAAAATCCTTATCACCCAATACCAAGTGGTAGGGTGTCAGAAGCAAATACTTCTTCAGAAAAAGATGAAAAGCCAGAATTTAAAAGTCAATCATGCACTACTGAAAAAAAATCCATGATTTTAAAACATAACACAGAACGAGAGTTTCAGTTTTATATTAAACTTATCCACCTGTAAAAGCTTTAATTTCATTCATCCACTTTTTCATTTCAACTTTCCCATCAAATGTAAGAAAATACTCATATCACATATGAATATGATACTAAGACTCAGAAACTGAAACATGCCAAAGGAATTAAATGATCTTTATACACTCTAGCATTTTAGCATATTTTAACCACTTCATAAGCATTGACTACAAAAAAGCTTAAACATGATAAATATGAATTTCAACAATGTGCCCTTTGACTCCCTTTTATTAAAAGTAATAAAAGCCAGAAAACAAAGACAAATCCAAAGTGTATTGCTTCATAGCTCATGTAGCCAGCCTTGTTGCAATTGACAAAGTGCTTAGAATTTACAAAAGTTACAGGCCACATATCAATGTGTCTCAATATAAAGTTTAGAAGTTGTCCATATATAATCCTCATTCAGAACTTACCTGACAAGGAGACAAATTTGTTTATGCGTATTACATGTATAAATTTTTAATCATTTTGAGGACATCTTTGCAATAACAGTGAGCATGGACATGAGCATGGAGAGTAGAAAATGTTACCACAAAAAAGCTCCTTTGTATAAATCTCTCAGTAGCCCAGTTATTTTTAGAGGCAATCAATGTTATCACTTTTTAAAAATTTTATTTTTAATTGACAAATAATAATTGTACATACTTATGGGGTATAATGTGATGTTTTGATACATATATATACATTGTAGAAAAATTAAATCAAGCTAATTAATGTATCCATAACCTCACCTACTTATTTTTTTTGAAGTGAGAATGTTTACAGCCTACTTTTAGCAGTTTTGAAATTTATCATACATTTAACCACAGTCAGCATGCTGTGCAATAGTTCTCTAAAATTTATTTCTCCTAACTGGAACTTTGTACCCTTTAAATCCCCCCTTTCCCACTTCCTAACACCCCTCAGCTTTCCTGATTTCCACCCAGCCCTTGGTAATCACCACTCTACTCCCTGCTTCTATGGGTTAGACTTTTTTAGGTTGTTCATATGAGAGAGATCATACCATACATGTCTTTCTGTGTCTGGCTTATTTCACTTAGCATAATGTCTTCCGAGTTCATCCATGTTGTCACAAATGACAGGTTTCCTTCTTTCTGAAGGCTGTATAGTATTTTGTTGTGTATCTATACCACATTTTCTTTAGCCATTCATCCACTGAAGGACACTTAGGTTGCTTCCATATCTTGGCTATTGTGAATAATGCTGCAGTGAATGTGGATGTGCAAATATCTCTTTGACATACTGATTTCATTTCCTTTGGATCTATACCCACAAGTGGGATTGCTGAATCATATGGTAATTCTACCTTTAGTTTTTTGAAGAACTCCCATACTGTTATCCATCATGGCTGTACTAATTGACATTTCTACCAAGTGTACCCAGGTTCCCTTTTGCCACATCTCTGCCAATGCTTATTATCATTTGTCTTTTTTATAATGGCCATTTTAACAAGTGTGAAGTGCTATCTCATTGTGGTTTTAATTTGCATTTCCCCATGATTAGAGATCTTGAGCATTTTTCATATATCTATTGACTATTCATATGTCTTATTTTGAGGAATGTCTGTTCATGTCCTATGCCCATTTTTAAATAGGTTGTTATATTGTTATTGAGTTTGTTTTTTTTTTTAATTTTTGTTCTGTTACCAGGGTGGAGTGCAGTGGCACATTCACGGCCACTGCAGCTTTGACCTTCTGAGCTCACCAGTTTCGACCTTCTGCCTCAGCCTTCCAAGTGGCTGGAAATACAGGTGTGTGCCACCATGCCTGGCTAATTTTTTTTTTTTAATTGTTGAGACAAGGTCTCACCAACTTGCCCAGGCTAGTCTCGAATCCCTGGACTCAGGCAGTCTTCTCATCTCCACCTCCCAAAGTGCTGGGATTACAGGCATGAGCCACTGCGCCTGGCTGAGTTGTTTAAATTCTTTATATATTTTGGATGTTAGTCCCTTATCAGAAGTATGGTTTGCAGAGATTTTCTTCACTTTGGGTTGCCTCTTCACTTTGTTAAATGCTACTTTTGCTGTGAAGAGGCTTTTTTGTTCGGTGCAATATCAGTTGCCTATTTTTACTTTTTCTCCCTATGCTTTTAAGTTTCTTCCTATGAAATCATCGCCCAGATCAAAGTCATAAAAATTTCTTTTATGTTTTCTTCTAGCGGTTTGAGGCCTGATATTTAAGTCTTTAACCCATTTTAAGTTCATTTTTGTACACAGTGTGAGATAAAGGTGTAGTTTCACTGTTCTGTACATAGATATCCAGTTTTCTCAACACCATTCATTGAAGAGATTGTCCTTTCCCCCTTGTATATTCTTGGCACCTTTGTTGAAAATCAAGTGGCTGTAAATATGTAGGTCTATTTCTGGGTTCTATCCTGTTCCACTGGTGGATGCATCTGACTTAATGCCAGCACCATGCTGTTTTGATTATATTAACTTTATAACATATTTTGAAATCATGTAGGGTGATGTCCACAGCTTTTTTCTCTTTTGCTCAAAATGACTTTGGCAATTTGGGGTCTTTTGTGGTTCCATCTAAATTTTAGGATTTTTTTCTATTTCTATAAAAACTGACATTAGAATTTTGATAGAGATTGCATTGACTTTGTGGATTGCTTTGAGTAGCATGAACATTTTAACAATATTAGTTCTTTCAATTCATAAACACAGGCTATCCTTGCATTTATTTATGCTTCTTTAATTGTGTTCATTGGTGCATTATAGTTTTCTATGAACAGATCTTTCACCAACTTGTTTAAATTTATTCCTAAGTATTTTTTGGTAGCTATTATAATTTTAGAATTTATTTTTTCAGATAGTTTGTTGCTAGTGTTAAGAAACACTAATACTTTACTGAATTTGTTTATCAGTTCTGGCAGTTTCATTTTTTCTACATATAAAATCACGACATCTGCAAACAGAGATCATTTAACTTCTTCTTTCCCTATTTGGATGTTTTTATTTCTTTTTCTAGTTTAATTGCTCTGGTTAGGACTATGTTGAATAGAAATGGCAAGAGTAGGCATTTTGTCTTGTTCCTAATCTTAGAGGAAACATTTTTAACTTTTCACTTTTTAGTACAATATTAGTTGCGACTTGTTATTTATGCCCTTTACTGCACTGACGTGCATTCCTTCAATATCTAATTTATTGAGTTTTTAATCATGAAGAAATGTTGACTTTTTTCAAATGCCTTTTCTACATCTATGAGATGATCTTATGGTTTCTGTCCTTCATTTTGTGAATGTGTATCACATTCATTGACTTGCATATGTTGAATCATCCTTACGTTTATCCCACTTGATCGTGATGAATAATCTTTTTTTTTTTTTGAATGTTTTTTTTTGAAGGACAGGATGGGGTGCTTTTATTGGCAGATGCAGCGAGGAACTGAGAACTGTGGAGAAGGATGGAGACCACCAACTGTGGGGTTCCTTAGTGCTAATTCTTGCCCCTGCGTCCAACCCTCATCATCCTCCTTGTAAAGCACGTGCAGAAAGTTTGATGGAACAGTCAGGCAGTCCCCACCTCTTGTTCTCCTGCCATGCTCATGGAGTGGTCTCTTAGGTCTCAAGGGGCCCTATCCCTCCGATTTGCTCCCTAGGATGGCAGGCTCCTCCTCTGGGACAAAAGTCCAGGCCTGCAGTCTCTATCAAGCACTGCTGTCCTCAGGTGCAGGGGCAACCAGGAGGGTGTGCCAAGACCTGAGTTCCACTTTCTGTGGTGCAGCTGCTTGCACTTTCAAGGCTAAGTAATGAAAAGCACAGAACTCTGCAGCTGTGGGACCCTCATCTGCTCCTGTCAGAGGCACCCTGCAGTTCTGAGAAAACATTGCACTTGCACACCAGAACTTATGCATTACAATGAGTGTTACAGTCAAAAAGTGATGTTCTGCACTTTTCTTAGGGAAGCTGCTATTCGTTCACTCATAGAGGAAGGCGTCCCAACAGCAAGCTCAGAGCAGGCAAAGTGACCTCTTCTGGGTCCTCAGTGTGGGGTCAGCCACAGTCCCAGGACCTCATGAGAAGCAGAGTTGGGGCATGCATTTCAGACCAACAAATCAGACGTGTGCTGCAGCAAGATGCTGAACATAGTGACAAGAGATAAAACCAGCCCTGAGATTAGAAAGGGAACACTGGTAACACGCAAGGGCCTTGAAGGGCATGCTGAAGAGGTCTCAAGGCGCTGCAGTTGCTGAGAAGGGCAGTGGCTCAGCTCCACCAGCAGTAAGACAGACAGTGACACCAGGCCAGAAGTCAGAGTGCTACCAGGAAGATCTGGTGAGTGGCTGTGGGAAGATGAGATGATGGGGAAGGGAGGAAGAACCAGAGTCAAGGCTACACCTACGCTGTACCAGGTGATTCTGTATCTGCTGATAAAAACAAAAAACAAAACAAAACAAAACAAAACAAAAAAACTGTGTTGCATGGATCTGTGTTCTGGAGACCCTGCTAGTCCTGGCAACACACTTACGTCAGGACAGAAAGGGGGCTCCAGATATTTGCCTCCAGCCTCCTAAAGTTGATGTCCTGTTGTTTCATTCCAGCTGCTCCCTCACTCCTGCAGCCCAGCCGCTCACTCAGATTCTTGGTGAGTAACATCGTGCAGATAGATTTGGCGTCCTCTGAAAACTTCTCAGAATACTCCACAGTATCCTTTTTGATTCTTCCATCAATGTCCTTCTGTTTGAACTTTTCTTTGAATTTTCTGAATGGAGACTGTCCCTGAATCATTTCATATATCAGACAGCCAAGTCCCCACCAATCAGGACTAAATGTATAGTTTTCATTATTGATAACGTCAGGAGCCATGTAGCCGAGTGTTGCGACTCTTCCTCGAACCACCTGCCCTTCTGGGATCTCCACAGCTAAACCCAGGTCTGAAATCCGGGTATGTCCATGGTCATCGAGGAGAATATTCTCAGGCTTTAAGTTTCTGTATACAATTATTTCCCTATGCAAATCTTCCAAGCCACAGCACACTTCTGCAGCATAGAAAACAGCTCTCTGCCCATCAAAACCGGGATTGCCCAGGTTGTAAATGAGAAACTTCAAATCCCCTCCATTCATAATGGTGAGCACCAAGCACACGGCATCTCTGGTTTCGTAAGTGTAGGCTAAAGTAACTACAAATCTACTATGTAATTTTTCTAGGAGATTTTTTTCATTTAGAGCCAAAGCTTCACCTTTCCTCCTCTTTATCCTTTTTTTTTTTTTTTTTCTAGCTTTTGACAAACATACATTTTTCCTGTGGCTCGCACTTGACAGGCATAAACCTCTCCAAATCCACCTTTTCCTAGAACTCTGTAATGTCTAAATGTGTTCTTTGCTCCTGGTTGCCTTTCCAGCCATTTCCATTGTAAAAACCGAGAAAAATATGAGCTTTCTTGGCAATCTTCAGACGGTTCCCCTTTTAAATAGTTATAGACAACTCTAGCGCATTCCTCAAAGGCTTTTTTGGAAGGATTCTGCTTTAGTCTCAATCTACATTCTCTCACAACATCTGGAGATATTTCTGGTAAAAGGGTTGCCGACTCATTATTAAAGAACCTATCTAAGATTGACAGTCCATAATCACTTCGGTCCTCATCATCAGCAACTTCATATTCTGCCACTGCATCTAAGAATTCAATATGCCTCTTTAAGATTAGGATTTACATCACAGAATCGCCTGAAGAGAGAAGTCTTCCTATTGGCCGCTTGTCACAAAGACTGCCATAACCCTTTTCGATGCAACGTCTAAGCTCGCTGCACTGGCTGACAGAAGGCAGCTTCAGCTTCTCCCTCCATTTTTCACCTCGACCACTTTTTTTGCCATATCCTCCTTGGCGCGCTCTCAGCAACTGCGTGTTGGCCACGACGTTCTCGGGCTCCTCGGAGGGCTGTGCGCGTTCCAGGGGGCGGAGGAAAAGCGGCCGCCGCGCCTCTGAGCACAGCTCTCCGGGCGCCGGCTCGTCGGACCCGGAACCGCCACGGCGCCGGCGCCGCCGGAGCGGGGGTCGGCCCGGGGAGGCCTCGCCGCGGGTCACCGCTCTCACCGCCGCGGCGCCGTAGCCCGGCTGCTGTCGGCCGCCTCGCGCTCGCCTAGCGCGCAACGTTCTCCGCAGGGCCCCGCCCCGGGCACCTGGAGTCATCGCCCAGCCCCAACCCAGCGAGGGGCTCTCCGGCAAGGGCGCCGCCCGCTATTTTAAAGTTTATGGAAGAATAGTGGACATAAGTAAACGTCACATGTTTGAATCGTGCAATTTTTGGTATATGTGTACATCTGTGAAATCACTGCAACCAAGATAGTGAACCTTTTCATCGACACATAAAAGTCTTACGTCATCTGTGATCCTTTTTGCCTTTAGCCCTTCCTCCAAACAACCACTGATATGTTTTAGGGAATTTTATAAAACTGGAATTGTATTAAGATAATTATTATTTTTTTCTTTTTAGTTTGCATTGATTGAACTAGTTTACATTCCCAGGATAAAACTTACTGGGTCATGATGTACTACTATCCTCTGTGTATTTTGCTAGATTTGATTTTATTATGGATTTTGCATCTATGTTTATGAAGAATATTGTGGGTCTCATAGAATGAGTTGGACTGTGTTCCCTTCTCTTGGATTTTCTGAAAGAGTTTTGTAGAATTGATGCTATTTTTCCATTAAATGTTTGGTAGAACTCGCCAGGACTGGAAGGATTTTTTGGTTGGCAGATGTTTAACTATGAATTCAACATCTTTAATAGTAATGAGACTACTAAGGTGATTTATTCCTAAGTGAACTTTGATAGTTTGTGTCCTTCATATAATTTGTCTATTTTTTCTAAGTTATTGAATTTATGGACATAATTTGCTCATAATATCCTATTACAATCTTTTTGATGTTTGCAAGCCATACTGATGTCTCCTTTTTCATTCATAATATTGGAATTGTCTCAAACGTTTTTGAAAAGACCAATAAAACTGATTTTTCAAAAACAAAGAGACACAATTACCAATATGAATAATCTTTTAAATGTGCTGTCAAATTTTGTTTGCTAGTACTTTATTGAGGATTTGTGCATCTATGTTCATCAAATATATTGGCCTGTAGTTTTCTTTTCTTGCAACGTTCTTATCTGACTTAGGTATGAGACTTCATAAAATAACTCTGAAGTACTTTCTCCTCTTCAATATTTTGAAGGAGTTTTGAGAAAAATTGGTATTAATTTTTTTTTTCAAATGCTTGGTAGAATTCAGCAGTGAAGCCAACAAGTCCTGGGCTTTTCTTTAATGGAAAACTATGTCTTACTAATTCAAACGCCTTATTCGATATTGATCTGTTCAGATATTCTGTTTCTTCATGATTTAGTTTGATAGGTGGCGTGTGTCTAAGAATTGATATATTTCTCTTTTTATTTTGAAGATGTGTGGTACACTTCAGGATTAGGTATACAAGTGGGCATCATACAGGTAAAGTTTGGGCCTCCCTTTAGTTACCACTTCACCTGGTTTGAGATCGGGTACACTTATTGATGTTATGTGCCTCCCCTCTCTCATGCCCAGGCTGGTCTCAAACCCCTGAGCTCAGGCAATCCTCTCACCTCGGCCTCCCAAAGTGCTGGGATTACAGGCGGAGCCTCTGCGCCCAGTCAGCTACCAGTCTAAATGAGTGTGTTGAGTGCATCAAGAGGCCAACGAGCAGCCAGGGCTGGAGATTCATGCTTCTGACCTCCCCAAGTGCTGCCTGCACCAGGTCTCTATTTGGGCATATTTGCTTTATTTCAAATTTGATAAGCAAAGTGGGGCTTAGGCGATGTTTTTACTTAGCACCATCTCAGGTGTGAACAGTTCTTGTTAGTCTCAGAGACCACCTGTCCATAAGTCAGAGTCTTTCTTGCCAGATGGTCCTTGGTGGGCAGAGCTTGCTGGAGCCAGAGCTTCTGCTGGGCCAGCGTAGAGGGGCCTTTCCTGGGCCCATACACATCCCTGGCTATAGACTGGGGGTGGGGTGCCCAGCGTCAGGGAATGCAGAACATGCCTGCCTAAGGCTGGCTGTCTCCATCTTACTAATTGGCAAACCACGGCCAGGAGGCCAGCTCTCCAATGAGGCCTCAGGGACGGAGGTGAACACATGGCCAACAGCTCCTGAGTGAGTGAAAATTCCCACTGATTCCATAGAAATATGCCAGATAAATAAGACTTTAAAAAAAATTTTTTTTTTAGAGCTGGTATCTTGCTATGTTGCCCAAGCTGGTCTCAAAATGCCT
>CAUYQG010192544.1:0-37494 GCA_963574415.1 Tarsius wallacei
TACCCAGCTGTGCACATTGTATCACCCCCTTCTGCGTCTCCATGTTGATTATTCCACTCTCTATGCCTTTGCAGATCCTTAGTTTAGCTCCTACTTATAATGAGAACACGCTGTGTTTTGTTTTCTTTCCTTTTTTTTTTCATGGAGGGAGGGAAGGAGGAAAGAAGAAAGGGTGAAGAAGAGAGAGAGGGGTAGAGGGAGGAGGAAGGGGGGGAGACTGACTCGGTGTTTGTTTTTCTGTTCCTGTTAGTTCACTTGGGAAGAAGCTCTCCAATTCCATCCAAGTTGCTGCAAAAGACATTACTTTGTTATTTTTGAAAGCTGCATAGTATTCCATAGTGTATATATACCACAGATTTCTCTTTTGTAATTTCTGAAGGCCAATGTAGATTTGGCTTGACATTTCTCACAGCATCTACATAGCACCTGAGGGCGTGGAGGCTGGATTCCTTGAGAAGATAAGAACTGGCCGTAGTTTTAGACATGATCCTCACTACTGGGGCAGGAAAATTAGAAAATTACAGACAGTGGTGTGAGGTTTTCATAAAGCTCAGTTTATTCAGTTGAATAAACTTTCTTTTATCATGTGTGTTTTTCCAAAGAGTATGTGGTTAAAATCTCTTTTTATGCAGGGATAGTGACATTAGATGGTAAATTAATTGATTTCCAATGTTCTTGTTTTGCCAAATAAAAAGTTGGCAACACTCAGTCAGTGCCTCAAAGTTATTTTTATGTTTTTCTGCTCAGTTAAATTAAAAAAATATCTGAGAACAACTGTCATAGAGAAGAGAGCTTTTAAGTCTCAAAAACATGTGTTTTTAGTTCTGTCACTTATATTAGCTCTACAACCAGAATGGAAGTCCCTGAACTCTGGTAAATCTTGGTTTCTTCACTAAAATGGGATAATTTTATTCACCTTAGAGAAACTGTGAGGATAAAATGAGTGAATAGCAGTTAGGGGCTTGGTTCCTGCACGGTTCTTTCCAGGTTTATTCTTTACCCTCTCCCTTCCTGGCAGGCAGGAACTGGATTTTATTTGCATGCTCTGACAATCACTCAGTTGAGATCTGAATCACAGTAGGTGCTCAGAAATGGTTAAAAATAATGAGATACAGTGTCACACTCATTAGGATAGCTACCATCCAAAAAAAAAACACCACAGAAACTGACAAGTATTGATAAAGATGTGGATAAATCGGAACTCTTGATGTGGATAAATTGGAACCTTTGTGCACTGCTGGTAGACATGTAAAATAAAGAGTGTAGTCACTGTGCAAAACAGTGTGGCCATTTCCGAAAAAAATATCAAATTAACAGAGGATCCAATAATTCTACTTCTGCATGAAGAAACGAAGGCAGGGACATGAACATATATGTGCACACCCATGTTCATAGCTGCACAATTCACAATAGAAAAAAGGTGTAAGCAACTCAAGTGTCCATTAGCAGATGAATGGACAGACAAGATGTGGTGTAACCAGATGATGGAATATTATTCAGCCTTTAGAAGGAAGGAAATTCTGACACATGCTGCAACATGGATGACCCGTGAGGATATTACACTAAATGAAATAAGCCAGGCACAAAAGGACAAATAATGTATATTCCCATGCATATGAGGGACTCAGATTTGTAGAAACAGAAAGTAGAATGACAGTTGCCAAGAGCTGGGGGGAGAGGGGAAACAGAGAGTTATTGTGTAATGGGTATGGAGTTTCTGTTTTGCAAGATGAAGAGTGTCCTGGGGCAGATGGTGGTGATGGCTGCATGACAATGTGAATGCACTTAACATCACTGAATTGTATACTTGAACATGGTTAAAATGGTACATTGTGTGGTATAGGTGTTTTACCAAAATTAAAAATAAAAATTTTAAAATAGAACAAAAATGTAATGGTCTGATAAATGAAGGAGCTAATAGATGAATAAGGACAAAGATAGGTCACAAGGATGCCTGAGTTGAGAAACATCTAAGAAATGGTTAGTGTGCTTGCTTCTTAAAAAAAACAGCTAAGAGGCCCGCTTGCCTGCAGTAGAGTGAGTGAGGGGGAGGATGGGGGAAATGAGGGCTGCAGGGCTGCCAGGGGGCGGGTCATGCAGGACTCCCTAGGACTCAGCCTTTTGTTTTAATTGAATATGATGGGATGCGATGGGAAGGTAAGGCAGTAAATGAGTGAATGCAAGGAGTCCTGGGAGCCCAGAAATGTGTCCGGTTGCTGTGGACCAGTAGTAGAATGTCTGTATCTGCCCCTCCCACACCCCTCACCCCCACCCCAAGCACACACCTGCTCCTAGGACTGAGTTGTCCTGCAGAGCATCCCGGGCCCTGTGGATTCTCTGATCATACCTCTCCACCCTTTCGTGTCCTGACCATGACTTTGCCTGGACAGGGGGAAGTGTTTATCTTCCCCAGAGACGGCCGGGGGCTCTGGCACAAATGCAGATCTCTACTCTTGGTTTCTAACGTGGGAGGAGGAAGTGTGAAGGGTGGAGGGGCTGTTTCTTTTGCCACACAATTAGATTAGAAAGCAGCTGGCTGCTCAGGGCAGGGGCCCAGCACCCAGGCCAGGCCTTCAGGAGAGTCGTCTTGGTGGGTGGCCCAATCTTGCTCTGGAGGGACTTAGTTTTGAAACTTGATGTCTTAGCTTCTCATATCCTTGAGAAAAGGCCTATGGTGCACTTCACATGAAAGCCTAAACTAGATTCCAGAAACTCGCCCTCATACCATTCCTGTATTCACACATTCACTCACTGGTCATATTTGAGCACCTATTATGCGTCAGACACTAGGCCTTGGGAATATACACGTAGACCCTATCCTTGAGTTGCTCATAGAATCAATGATGAAATAAAATAAACCTTTAATTATACTATAATGAGTTAACTACTATGGTATAATAGTAATAAAAAAGGTAAAAATACATTGGGTGATATTTATTACGACTACACACTTACTGTATGTCAGACATTGTTCTGAGTGATTTACATACATGGACTCATTTAACCCTTAGGAAAACCCAGTCAAGTGGGTACTATTATCAGCCCATTTTACAGATGATAATACTAAAGCACAGAGAGTACTAAGTGGCAAAGACACACACTGCAGTTAGGAAATGGTGTAGCCAGGAATAGCAAGCAGGGCAGCCTGGTTCCGGAGCCCTACTTGGAAGACTCTACTGCCTCCATAGGGGAACACAGAGGAGGATGGGTTAGGTACGTTTCTTAAAGAAGGTGGTGCCCAGCCTGAGTGTCATAGAATGACAAGACACTGACTAAGCAGCAGGAGAAGGGGACAAAGGATTGGTAAGGACTTTTACCCATCAAACTTCCACCAATCAAAAATTTCCCATGAAACTGCAAATGGGAAGCAGAGGAACATGACAGAGCATGTGCATTCCAGAGAACGCAAGAAGGGGAGAGGCAGAAGACCACAGGCCAGAAGGGAAGGCCTGGGGCAGGTTCTGGAGGGGAGAATGGGCAGGCTCATTTCATTAGGCACTGGGGTACCAAGGTAGGGTTTTTATACCTGCAGCGATGTGATTACAATCACCACTTTAAGGTTTTTGCTGGAGTTTTATTTATGGTTTGTCCACATACTAACCAATGTGAGAATCATGGCAGATTTTTCTCTGACCAGTCTGGAGATTCTCCATTTGCACCCTCTTCCCATATCTATTCTCTGGTGCCATAGAGAGGCTGACCCCTCTGATTGTGTCAGGAGTACTCCCTCGCCTTCTGTCTTCCGGTTGGTTTCAGCCAATGGCGGCCAACAGCAAAAGATTCCAGGGTGGCAGGAGAGAGAGAGGCTGGGACTCTTCCTGGCTCTCCTGCTGCTCCTTCCTGGGCAGGGTGTGTCAATGTCTAGGGTCCTCTACTTCCACAACTTCTGCCAGCAGCCCGTCCTCCATGGCTCCTGCTATACCTTACCTTCCTCTTGTCCCTTTAGGTTAGGGGTAGTAAGAGTTCCCCATTGCTGCAAGTCCCCTGGTGCCTCAATATCCCTTATTTGTTCCCTTAGCCCTGCCCCATCCCTGTAAATTGTCCCTTAATTAAATCCACTTTCAAATCCCAGCAGGGCAAGCCTTGTGTGTGTGTGTGTGTGTGTGTGTGTGTGTGTGTGTGTGTGTGTGTACATGCTTCATGTAATTCTTACCACAGCCCAATGAGTTATTCATTTTCAAGAAATTGAGGCAGGCACAGAGATGCTAAGTAATGCGCCCAAGACTATGTAAGCATCTTGTCCAGAATCACACAGCGAGTCAGGAACAAAGTTAGAATTTAAACCCAGGTCTCTGGACTCCAAAATTTATCCATTGTCTACTGCGCTGGGTCACTGAGTAAAGTATTAATGAATGCTTATTCTGTCAGACTCCAGAAAACCAGTAAAAGCAGCAACAGTAAAATCTCTAGGGGAAGTGGGGATAGGGTATGCCGTGAAAAATATACATGTTATTGAGGAGTGGTGTGTCTTTAGGTAAAAGTTTCAGAACTTTGCCATTCTCGCAGTGCTGGAAAACATAATGGTGTGTGATTCCCCCGAATACCACTCACTTCACAACATGCAGTTCCTCTGTAAAGGGAACCCAGCCCTTACTGAGTTCTGAAAGAAGAGGAAACTCATCACTCCAGACCCACAGCAGAAAGCATAAGGGTTTATTTATAGAGAAGAACTTTATTACTTTTAAAAATCACTTGTGGGCTTCTGCGCCAAAGTTTAGGAAAATGTGCATGTTGGTTGCCAGGGGTCAAGGGAAACCACCCTGTTTTCTTGACTGCGCTGTGGCTGAAACAGCCCTTCCCAAAAACAAGACGTCGGGGAAGGAAAGGCAAAACTGGTGGGAGGTTTTAAAATGCTGTGGTTTGCTTTTTATTTTCCAGTCTTTGGGGCTGAAGGAGGCCATGGGATGGGTCATACAATCGACCTGAAACATAGTGCCTCTTGCATTGAGAGCTCCTGGAACTGCCCTCACATGACTCATGCCTTTCCCTACTGCCTCAGATCTCTCATCCAGGCCCATCTGCAAAGGGCGGTAATAGTAACAACACAGCAGAGATAACGCCTTAACCACAGACTTCAGCAACTCTTTCTGTTCTACAAAACCCTTTTCTATTCTAACAAAAATGGCTGCCCTTATCCTAAGTGCCAGGCTCTTCTCTCTCATGATTTGATTTCATCTTAACGACAACCCTTTGCAGACATTAGTTTGTTATCCTTAACTGACAGATGAATGAGGCTCTAAAAGTTAAACATTATGTCCCACGTCACAAGAGTAGGGAAACAAGCTGAGGTATAAAGTTGGGGGTCTTGTGCTTCAGAACAGTGCTGGGAATTGGCATTGTCATTCCATTTTCCAGATGAGGAAACCAAAGTAGAGAGAGATGGAAGGAATGCTACAGACCAGAACTCAAGATGGCCGCCGGGCAGTGCTCCATCTAGGGCAGGGGTCCCCAACTCCCGGACCCATCCGTGGCCTGTCAGGAACTCGGCTGCACAGCAGGAGGTGAGCAGTGGGAGAACCAGTGAAGCTTCATCTGCATTACCGCCTGATCAGCACTGTGTCCTGATTCCATTCCCAACCTCCTGTCTTTGTAAAAAAGCAGGGTTTTCTGCAGTGACAGCAACCAAATGAAAATACAGAGTAGACTGAACACAAGCAACACACTTCAGGTGTCACTGTCCCCCATCGCCCCCAGATGGGACCATCTAGTTGCAGCAAAACGAGCTTGGGGCTCTCACTGATTCTGCATTATGGTGAGTTGTGTAATTATTTAAGTATATATTACAATGTAATAATAATAGATATAAAGCACACAATAAGTGTAATGTGCTTGAATCATCCCCAAATCATCCCCCCTCCAAGTCTGTGGGAAAATTGTCTTCCACGAAATTGGTCCCTGACACCAAAAATGTTGGGGACTGCAGATCTAGGGACATGTGACTGAGTCTCAGGAGACTACAATTCATGACAGTGCCAGACCAATCAGCCAGACAGACCATTGCTGGGAACCCCAGCCAATCATGAACTGTTTGTTTCAGACCCAAAATGTGCCCACAGTGGCTCAGATATGTCCACAGGCTTGCCCTATGATACTATCAAGCCTCCTATATATTTTAAAAGTAGAGGACTCAGTCTCCCCCAAAAGCCAAGGGGTGGTGCTCACATCTGACTTAAAAGGTTCTAACCTTAAATATAGTTCTAAATTCACCACATTTGGCCCCAGGAGGAATCAGAGTCAGAGAAAATGCTCTTACCTGGAACACCTCTTCACTGACTCTTGCTGTCCTGTGTGTCTCATGCATGGAACAACATCATTTACTGCTGTGTGTCCTCAGACAAGCTACTGAACCTCTCTGAGGCTAGTCTTCTTCAAAAAACCGATTTAAATTCTCATACTTAGGAGTTCATTTTTCTCTAAAAACCTGTGCTGAGACCATCTAGTTGCAGCAAAACGAGTTCGGGGCTCTCACTGATTCTTCATTATGGTGGGTTGTATAATTATTTAAGTATATATTACAATATAATAATAATAGATGCAAAACGCACAATAAATGTAATGTAATAATGTAATCACTAGGGTTTTCTGAGCCTACAGAGACATGGGGTGGGACTGGTGCAAAAGAAAAAAATATATACTAAAACTCTAAATCTTCCACCAAGGTTCACAGCTTATTTATTTTTTATTTGTTTGTTTGTTTGTTTGTTTGTTTTAAAGCACAATTTATTGAGAGGACAGAAAAGCTTCCACAGTGGGAGGGGACCTGAAGGAGTTGCCCACAGCTTCTTTTAAATTGGGGCAATTTTATGCCATTACAAAGAAATGTGTGTATGTTTATAGTTGAAGGATTCTACTCTTCTTTCACAGAAGTTCAGAGTAGATGGATCCATGTTTGCCATCCTGTCTGACCAACCCGCCTCCCCGCCCCATGGTATAGAGATCAGGGTCTTGGAAGGGAAAGCCCTAGCCCGATACCTCACAGGGGCTCAAATCCAGACACCAGTGCTGTTTCTGGTCGGACTCACTGCCGATCTAAAGAATTCACTCACCTGCATACAGAATAGTAATTTTCAACTCCTAGTATTTTTTCCGAGTATCGTAAGAACTAAGGAATCAGAAGATGTTTTGTGTACTAACATAGTATGTGTCTGGCCAGAGTTATTAATCTCAAATAGTTTTGTGAGGCTTTTCAGTAATGCTAAAGAAGGAATGTGATGGGCCCTGTAGAAGTTATTGCTTAGAAAAACGATTGTGCCTGGATTTGTTTTCAGTCAGTATATTGACGTTATTTAGAAATTTTAATGAACATTGAAGGTCAAGGTTATCTGATTTTGTTTCTCAAAATGAGCGTCTGGATGTTGAGATAATGTTTGCCAGGAGTCTCCAATTCACTTGTCCATAGAAGCCTGGAGATTAATGCCTGAAGGTGGTGGTGAGCTCCTGTTCCCTCTAATGCCAGCTGATTTTTGCCAGGTAGGAATTAAGATCTACTTTCTTTACTGTGCTGAGGGCGATTTTTAAGATTTAGCTGCAGGGATGGGCTTCATATTTTCTTTAAGCCTTGGGTGAACCTCTCCAAAAATGTATCTTCACGTTGGTTGTAGCCTATGGACTGCCTACCAGTGTGCAACCTCTGCTAGTCTAGTTGTAAATGTCATGTGGTTTCAGTTCCTCTGTGTATTGCAATATAGGCATCTTCTTTCCAATGTGCACTGGACACTGTGATTGTGTTACCATGACTTAGCCCTGAGGCCAGGGTTGCAGGTCAAAGGTATCAGAGTGCAGAAGATACACAAGCTCCAGTCAGGTGGCTTAAGGTTGGATCTTAACTCTGCCATCTATCAGCTGAGCCAGGGACATCATCTTTCTGATCAAGCCTCAGTTTCCTCATTTGTAAACATACGAGGTCTGACAATTAGGTTGGCAAACCATCCTAGAAAAAGTGCTACATAACTCATTGCTGAATATCACTAGGGTCACCTTCAAAGTACTCCCCTTGGGAAGCTATGTACCGATGCCAGTGCCTAGTCCACCCGTCAAAGCAGTTTTGGAACCCTTTTTCCGGAATGGCCATCAAAGCTGTTGTCATTACTTGTTGAGGTGTGATAATTAAGTTTGCAAACTTGCCACCATACCCTTACACAGCACTGCACAAATAACTGTATTGGAACACCCTCCCTACACGCCTGATCTGGCTCCCAGTGACTTTTTTCTTTACCCAAAGATAAAGGAAATAGTGAAAGGAAGACATTTGATGACATATCAAGGGCAATACGATGACACCCCAGGTTGTAGTAAGGAGTAGGCGAGAAGGCAGGTAAAAAAGGCTCAGCCCAAAGAAAACATTCAAAAATGGTAGCGCCTTTCTTCCAGCTCTTACCTACTGCTCAAAATTCCATGCAGGCTGCAGTCCCTCCAGAGAGTTCTTTTGTGACCTCTCTTACTCATGGGACACCTTTCTCTTCTGAATACCAGTTACCTTTCATGCCTTGACATTTTGCGGACCATCCTTGGTGTTACCAGGTAACTTTTCATATGGATGTGATGCACTGCCATGATCCTGTTATCAGCTCCCTAAAGGCATTTTTCATCTTTTCGTGGACTTGATTCTTACACTTTACTGTTGACTAGGCATTGCCTTGTGTCAAGCTTTCTCATAACAACTGCAGAAGGAAGAGAGCGCCATGGACTGGACACTCGAACCAGGCAATTGGCATACAAAGTTGGACAACTGGGAAGAAATAGGTAAATGTATAGTGTCCATGGTCACTCAGCAGACCAAGCAAGAGAGTGTAGGTGATCAAACTCAATCCCACTTCCATTCTTGGAAAAAAAAATGCAATTATGCAAAAAAAAAAAAATTGTAATTTTCAGAGGGAAAGCAACTGTTGTAGGCTGAAAAAGCTTCCCCAAAGATATCAGGTCCTAATCCCTGGAAGCTGTGGATATTAAAAAGGATGTCATTGGGAACTTGAGTTGGGGAGATTATTTTGGATTATCCAGATGTCCCTAACTGCAATCACAAGTGTCCTTATAAGAAAGAGGCAGAGGAAGATTTGACGTGGACAGAAAAGAAGGTAATGTGTGAAAGGAAGTAGAGAAGGAGATTTGGCATAGACAGAAAAGAAGGTGGCCCTAGAGGCAGAATCAGAGAGACAAGACAACATGCTGCTGGTTGTAAGGATGGAGGAGGGGCCATGAGCCAAAGAGCACAAGAAATGCAACTTTCAAGACTGGAAAAGGCAAGGAAATGGAGTCTCCACAGAGACCCCTGCCAACACCTTGATTTCAGCTCAGTGATAGTGATTTCAGACCTCTGACCTCCAGAAATGTAGGAGAAAAAATGTGCTATGTTGTAAGCCACCAAGTTTGTGGTAACTTGTTTCAGTGTCAATAGGAAACTAATATAGCAAGTGAGGGAAAAACATAGCAGAAATAAAGAAATGAGAATGATGTATAGAACTACAGTGGGGTGCGTGAAATAGCCTTGCAGAAAATCTCGAAAGACCTGTGTGCTTGTCCCAGTAATTTTGCCATCTGGCTATTTCAGCTTGGGTGGATCACTTCACCTCTTTCAGTCAGAATTTTCTCATCTGTAAAATAGGATGATAACCCTACCTGTCATATATAGATGCTCAATTAAGGGCAGCAGCTATTATATTAAGATCAAAGAATAACAAAATATGGCTTGGTGGTTCTAACTCACCTCCCATACCAGACGTGCCCATACCAGATATCTGTTAAGATGGCATCTGATTTAGCACAAAATTATGTATTTAGTCATCAGTCATTTCAGGTTCAAAAAGATTTTGCCTATAGATGATATTTTACAGAGACCACCCAAACCCCAAGACCCTACATAAGAACTAGTCTTTGAGCCACTGCTAAAACCTAGCTGACACACTGAAATTGTTCTGACACTTACTGGCTGGGGGACCCTTGGGAAGAGTCTCCTCTTCTGACTCAGTTATCTCATCTGTAAAACAGATATACCACCTTCCTCAAAAGGGCATTTTTGTGGAGTGGTTAAAATAACAGAGGGAAAGTGTTTAGCCTGGGTGTAGGCAGTGCTTAATAATTGTAGCTTCTCAGCACTGTTATTATTTGTTATTGTTTCCAGCTCTTAATGAGTCTAACTAACTCTAGTAAAATCTCATCTCCAGTATTCTTGAACCAGTGGATTTCTGTGGGCAGAAAGCTAGTGTTACTGCTTAGGGATTCAGAGAAATGAAGGTAGAGACAGACCCCAGTCTGGGTCCTGTTCCCATTCCTTACCAGTCATGTGATATTGGGCCAATCATATGAGCTCTCAGCCTTAGCTTCTTCATCTGCAATGTGAAATGATAAGGGTGTTTATCTCACAGAATTGTTATGTGGATGATATAAGACACTGGATTTAAAGAGCTCAGCATAGCAGGCATATGCAGGTAGTGGGCCCTAAGTCAATATTAATGAATTGAATTCCCTTGCTCAAATTTCATTTAAAAATAGAGGGTGGAAAAAAAGCCTGAAGATTTGAGGCAAAGAACACGACCCGGCTTTTCACCAAATGTGAAAACTGCAACTTTGTGCCTGACCTTGGAGCTCACTTTATAAGGCCCAGGGTTTTCAGTTGTTCTGGGTGTGGTTTCCAGAAATTTGGCTTCTCAGGAAACAGTACCTGTCTCTCCCAGAGACCTAAGGTGTTAGCCTGGGGAAAAATCCCTCAGCCAAGAGGCAGCTCAGTCCTGACCTTTCACAGGCAAATTTACTCACGGCCTAGGGCAGGAAGAAGCCCAGGGAGCTCCCCTTCCAAGTGCTGTGGGAATTTCCTCCAGGGCCCTCCTGGGCCGGCCCTGGCCATGCCTCACTGAGCTCCTTGCGGTTTCTGTCAGTGCTGAAACTGCTGTGGAAAGTTCAGCTTGAGAAAAAGAGGGAACTAGGGTGTTTTGATTTTTCTCCCTTTTGTGAAAGCTGAACAACCCTAAGACTGGATTCAGAAATCTTAACCCAAACCAAATGACTTTCTGGTGAGGGGGAGGCGGGACTCAGCAGCACCCAGGGCACTCTGACTTTGTGAAGACTGGGACACTGGGCAGGAACCAGATCTCTCCAGAAATCAAGCAGCGGCACAGGTTCACACGCCACTAGGGACTGCTGGAATGCTGCTTTGTTTTTAACTCTGAATTTATAGTCCAACTCCTCCTTCCCCGCCCCCTGGAACTCGATTTATTATTGTGCATACCCAGTGGCTTTTCTCCAACTTTATTTCTTTCTTCAGAAATAAACAAGGATTTTACAGCTCCATAACCTCCCCAAAGTTTGTTTGTTCTTCCCTCCGTACAGTGTGGGCCATGTTTGTTCCCTGGGAAAGTCTCTTTTCTAATTATTTTCACATTTCGACAGCTTTTGTTTCTTCTTCTTTCTCTGAGGTTTATAAAAATGCTGATGGTGGATTTGCTTCAGGCTAAATTGTACCGTAAACATTTTCTCCTGGGCACATGGGAGCCTCCGTGACTAAGGGCCATGTTGCCTTTTCTTATTGTGTACTGTGCCAGAAGGAAATTTGAAAATTCTGAGACACTCCTTTTGATGACTAGAAGAAAAATCTGTAAATTGGTAAGACTGGGAAAATCTGCTACTCTACAAGGAGTCTTCAATGAGATTTTATGTAAGACCCAGCTGAGAGAAAAGGCTGACCTAAAGACTGAGCTCTCACCTGAGGCTGGGATCTTGGTGCCTCCACGCACAGACTGAAATTTGGTACATTTTAAGGAAATAAAGATGCAAAAAATCAAAGGCTAGGAGTATGTTTTAGCAAAATCTTGGATTATGTGACAGGTAAGTGTTCTAACAGAAAGGTGTGAACCTCATCTTGATGTTTGCACTTTCAATTTGAAGACTGAAGACACTGTCTAATAATGGCAGTCCTGGGTTCTAGAAGAAAGTTGGACTCAAAAGAATGGTGTGTTGTTTGTTTCTCTCATCCTAATATGGCTGTCAGTGCCTTGCTCATTCCTGTACAACTTCTCCCGCCTTCCACCTCCAGATAGTTCTGCTGCCTAGAGCGCCAAGAGCGATTACCCACGTATCCAGGCTGCCATGGCTTCTCACCTCTTAATCTGACAGGAACCTCAAACCCAACTTGCCCCACATGGAGTTTTTGATTGTTCCGCCAGTCTGTCCTTTGACCAAATTCCCCACTGGATGAAGTGCGCCATGCAGGAATCCTGGAGTCATTCCAACTCCTCCCCCTCTTATCTGACCTGGCCTTAGATTCTGTTCCCCCTATCTGCCCACTATCTTCTGAGTGTGCCGACTTTTCTCCTTCCCTCCAGCCATTTGCTTCATTCAGGTGCATCCTGCCTTTCACCTAGGCTAGTGCTACAACCTCCTTGTTTCCCTGCAAATCTCACTCCCTCCACCCCCCATTAAAAGCTTCTCCTCCTCTTGGATGCTGTGGCTTTTGCTTGTAATCACAGCACTTTAGGAGGCCGAAGCAAGAGAATCTCTTGAGCCTAGGTGTTCAAGACCAGGCTAGGTAATATAGAGAAACCTCGTCTCTACAAAAAAAATCAAAGAATTATCCAGGTATGGTGGCACGCACTTGTAGTCCCAGCTCGGGAGGCTGAAGTGGAAAGAACGCCTGAGCCCAGGTGGTCAAGGCTGCAGTGAACTGGTATCATGCCACTACACTCCAACCTGGGCAATAAAATGAAACTCTGTCTCAAAAAAAAAAAAAAAAAAAATCCCTAAGCAGAATGTTGCTCATTCTGTTTCTGAAGCAGTTTATACAGATCATCACACTATATCTATATTTTTGCCTTCTCACACTACCTATCTCCCACCCTCTGCCCACCTGAACTTCTGAGGTGTTCCTATACTTATATCCCTTCTACCTTGCAGAGTCTACCCTATAGGAGCGACTGGAGATGGGTGTAGAAGGTGTTACTGAGCCCACTTCAAGGGAGACCCATTCCAGGATGCACTTGTGGTGATGAGGGTGAAAGTATGGCTTCCAGCATTGCTTAGAAGACAATGGACAGAGCTTTGGTCCAGGTCTAGGGGTGACTGAGGATACTGAATGGAATGGGGTCAGGGCTGCTGTTATAGGTGGGAAGTTGTGTCCCCTTCAGAGGCCCCTTTCAGAATAAAGGAGCAGTCATCTTGGACTTCACCTAACTTCAGGTGCCGTGCATTGTCTGGAAGCTTCTGCTACCTGGTGTCTCCAACCTTTCAGACTTCCATGGGTCTGAGCCTAAATTTCCAATGCCCTTTACAACATGAAGAATTAAACTGGGAGCCAGCCTGCCTTAGGTTTCCACTTCCCAGACTCTGGTCCTACCCGGACTCAGCTTCTGTTGCTTATTGGAACACTTTTGCCTGTGGTTTCATATTTCATCCAGGAACAGAAGAGCAAAGGGGCTAAGGGGTTGAGGGCCGGTGATCCCCTCTGCTAAGACTCGAATGAGACAGTAAGGATCCTAGGATCTGAGATGTCTGAGAGGCCTCCACTGTTTCATTCGTTCATTCAACTCGATCCTCAGTGAACCCACTATTAATATATGCTGGGGAATGAAGCTAAAAGCATTCCTGTTTTATGAATGTTCTCAACTCAGAGTGGGAGGTATCTGTCCTTCAGGGGCTTTCCCAGCACCTGTTTGTTCAATAGGAGTCAACATTTGTGCTCTGTTTTCAGTATAGGGTCATGAGTACCTGCTGTGTGCAGCCCTGGGTCAAAGTTAGGGATGCTGACATACACCCAGGGAAGTGTCTAATACATTGTAGGTGCTCAATAAATATTGGTTGAATGTATGAGAGTAAATAAATGTTTTCTGCTCTCAGCCTTATTGGGGGAGGCTGTGACCATTTACAGAACACCTACTCTGCTTCACCAATGTCACAGCATGGCACATACAACTACAGCTAGGCTTTTTATCACAGGGCCTCCCTCTGAGTCTCTGTATGCCTGTCCTTTTTTTTTGCTCCCATGATCTCTTTTCTCCCTGCCCATCCCCACTCTCACTCTATTGCAGGTGTCCATCTGTTTTCTCTTTCTCTTTCTCTTCTTATTTAGAAGTGAAACCATCTTGGGACTGACTGGGTTTCGAGGTAACCTGGAAGTTCTATGATCAAAAGTCCCTCTATGCAGGGTTCCATGTTTGGGTACTGCAGTGTACTCGACATTCAGCACATGGTTACACTCAATAGGGACCCCAGATATTGCTGCATGAATACATGGATGAGGGATGTTTTCTTGGGAGGACTGAGAGGGTCAAGATAGGACCAGAAAACACTGAGCGAGAAACTACAGTTTGGGGCCGACTTTGAGGGCTGAAAAAATTCCTTGGAATGTTTAAATAGTCCAGCCCAACTCCCTGCATGAGAAATCTGACAGAGATTCTAAGCAGAAGTTTCATGGGAATAAAGAGGCTTGTCTAGAAGCACCATCTCTGTGTTTTATCTCTTTAAGGCATGAAAGCCTGGGGAGCAGAAAGCCCTAAAGAATCCTGATGTTATAGATTCATATGATGCAAAGTTCTTGCCCAAGAAGAGCTCACAGTTCCATCTATAAATTGAAGGGTGTAGGCTACATGACCCCCAAGGGTTCTGCCAGGCTCTGTTGCACTTGGATTTGTGCAATTAGGCAAGGAATGTCCTGGAGATTTGAACAGGATTCCATATCAGACACTGTCACCCTCATAAGAAAATGGAAAACTGGGCCTTGCTTGGTCTCCTCATGGCTGGCGGCACTGAATGTGTCTGAGCCACACGGAGACTCACACGGGCCCTTCTAGAAGAGCTACCTGACCCAGGCAGGATTCTGCCTTCACTTTGAGTATGGTCACCAGCACATGCAAGTACTGAGCAAAGAAATCCATGTCTCTGAAACCCAAGTATCCACCTGGGAAATAAAGCAAATAATTCACAGTTATCAGAAAAATAGTATTCAATTGCCTAGTTTGCGTTTATATTTCCTCCCACCTCCCAACACATATGCATACGTATAAGCACAACAAATGAGATTGGACAGTGCAAAACCCCTGAACTACACACATATACACATACCCACACCGACACCCACCATACTTACACATCACCCACACAGACACATGCCTTAGACACCTATAGAAATTCTATATGCTCCACACACATACCCACCTGCTTATTTAGACATTCCATTTTTGCCCTAGACTACTAGCATTTGGGGACACATAGTACGGTAGGTGGAAAAATGGCTCACTAGAGATGTCCGTGTCCTAATCCCTGGAACCCATGCATTATGTTACCGTACATGGCAAAAGGGAATTAAGGCTGCAGATGGAATTACGGTTGCTAATCAGCTAACTATAAGTTTGAAATAGCCGGGCTCGGGGGCTCAGCCTGTAATCCCGTGCTTTGGGAGACTGAGGTGAGTGGATTGCCTGAGCTCACGGATTTGAGACCCGCCTGGGCAACTTGGCAAGACCTTATCTCTACAATAAATCAAAAAATCAGCCGGGCATGGTAGCACGTGCCTGTAATTCTGGCTACTTGGAAGGCTGAGGCAGAAGGATCGCCAGAGCCCAATGGGTCAAGACTGCAGTGGCTGGGAGCAGCCACTGCACTCCAGTCTGGGTGACAGAGTGAGACTCCAACTCAAAACAACAACAACAACAACAAAGTTTGAAATATTACCCTGGTTTATCCGGGTGGACCAATATAATCACAAGAGTTCTTAAAAGGTAGAAGAGAAAGGAACAGAGTGTCAGAGTGATGTGATGTGAAAAAGACTCCATCAGCCTTAACTGGCTTTGAAGATGAAGGAAGCAGCCATCAGCCAAGGAATGCGGGCAACCTTTAGGTTGAAAAAGACAAGAACAGGGATTCTTCCTTAGAGCCTCCAAAAAGGAATGCAGCCTCCTGGCATCTTGATTTTAGCCCAGTGAGATTTGTGGGCTTCCTACTTCTAGAACTATAAGATTGCTTTAAGCCACTAACTTGTGGTAATTTGTTATAACAACAATAAGAAACTAATACTCAGAGAGACACCATAGTCCCACCTTAACGAGCCTATGGTCTAATAGAGGAGACAGGCACATGACTGGGTGCTAGAGGATAGGGTAAGAGAGGCTGTAATAGGACAGATCCAGCTGCTGCAAAAACAGAAGAGAAAAAACCTCCAACTACACCTGGACACGGAGGGAAGGTTTCCTCATGAAAATTCCATGACGGCAAGGACCAGCACTGCCCAGTGTCAGCAACAACTACCACTGTGCCTGTGCCAATAAATATCTGTTAGAAGAAGGAAGGAGGAAGGGAGGGAGGAAGAAAGATGAAAGAAGGGCCAAAACCAGGGTCCGATAGATGGGATTTGAGATGGGTGAACAGAAGGCAGGGTGAAGTGTCCCTGGCAGAAAACCTAAGGGCTATTTAGAGAACTAAGTAGAGTTTGGTTTGGCTGGGACACAGTGCCCCATGGGGAATGGAGAAAGATGAGTCGCAGGGCACAGATCATGAGGGGACTTATTGGCTATAATTAGACATTTGGTTGTATCGTATGTGCAATTTGTATGCACCTCTCTCTCTCTTTCTCACTCTATCTCCTCCCCCCTACCTCCACCTTCTACCTTGGGTTCGTACGTGCAATTGGTATGCACCTCTCTTTCAGTCTCTCTGACTCTCTGTCTCTCTCTCTCTCTCTCTCTCTCTCTCTCTCCTCTCTCCACCTCCACCTTCTACCTTGGGTTTGTATGTGCAATTGATATGCACCTCCCTCTCTCTCTCTCCATCTCCACCTTGGGTTTGTATGTGCAATTAGTATGCACCTCTCTCTCTCTCTCTCTCTCCCCCCTCTCTCCACCTCCACCTTCTACCTTGGGTTTGTATGTGCAATTGGTATGCACCTCCCTCTCTCTCTCTCTCTCTTCCCCCTCTCTCCACCTCCACCTTCTACCTTGGGTTCATATGTGCAATTGGTATGCATCTCTCTCTCTCTCTCTCTCTCTCTCTCTCTCTCCACCTCCACTTTCCATCTTGCGTTAATCATTTACTCCCTCCATTTCAGCAATGGCTTTGGACCTACCTCCTCTGTTACCATTTTGGGTAAGATGGGGTGGTCCAGTAGACAATGAGCATTGGTCTCTAATCACAGCCATCTGGGTTTGAATTCATACTCTTCTATTTACTAGCTCGTATTTACCTCATTCATTCCTAATTTCCTCTTCTGTAAAGTAGGGCTGGGATAGTACCTACTTTACCAACTTGCTATGAGGATCAAATGAGCTAGGCCTCAAAAGTGTTTTGAAAGGGCCAGGTATTTACTGAGTAGTCAATGACAATTATCTACCAAAAGCATCACTCTTCATATAGTTAATATCAACCAGCCACAAACTATTATGCTGCTGAGTTTTAAGGACCTCCAGACGACCCCCATCCTTCTGTATCCACCTCTGTAGCCCATGGGGCTGACCTGCATCAATGAGCTCTCTTGCCTTCTAGCTTCCAGCCCAGGTGAGTCACGGGCAGGAGGTGCAGGAATAGAAGGAAAGTAAGGATGGGGACCTCAATCTCCTTGGCCCCTTTCTGTCAGGATTTTGCTGGGGCATGTTTGCTTTCCTTTAGGGTGGCAACTTGTTGGGTGGCCCTCTCCCACCAACTACCCTCTTTTGGTTCCAGGAACTGCTCCTTCTTCTTGCCTTTTAAGAGGTGGGGTTGGTAATGACTCCCTACTATTCTAAGCCCCAGGATTTCCTTGGCACCCAAGGAAGTGGTCTTTTCATTAAACTCCCTCCAAGTAACCACATTTAGTGGGCATTCTGTTTCTTGCTGGAACCCCGAGTGAGACTTTTTTTTTCTATCATCATATATTGGTACTGCTGACTTTACAGACCAAGAAGCCCTCATCATTATTTAAAAAAAAGTCCTTGTTTATCCCTCTTGTCAGCTCTAGAATATTCGCCAAGGTGATCACATTGTCTCAAGATCAATTGTTTTTCATTCTGCAAGAAATCTTGAAAATTTCAAGGAAATTTGGAAGTTTAATAGACAACATGATCAAGCTCCGGACTAGAAAATGAAACCAAAACCAAGTGACCCAGGCAGGGTTGTAGTGGGTTTCGTGAAGCCAAGCAGCTGTGAGTCAGAGCAGGCAGCTGGAGGCTGGGAGGGGAAGTGAGCCACCAGGACTAGGGACCATTCTAGTCATGCAGCTGTGACTCCTCCTTTCTCCTCCTGCCAGGCTCCAGGGCCTCCATATATTTCCCCAGGCCCACAATGGAGTGGGCTGTCTCCTGCTGGCCACATCACTGAGATGGAATCTTCCAGTGGCCCTTCTCCCTCTGTAGCTCTGGTGTTACACTGAAGAACTAGAAAGTCAATCACTTTTATATTTTCCCCTATTCAGGGTAGCAGGAGTCCAGCATTTTCCAAAACCCTCCTTCTCCACTCCACACTTCCCCCCATGCCCAGTACCTTTCTTGTCCAAGTTAGGGGTCCCTTTTCTAGACCAAGAGCTTGTTGAGGACAGAGAACGAGTCTTTGTATCCTAGGTACACAGCTCAGAGCCTGCCTCTTAGAAGGTGCTGTCTGGCCGGGTGCGGTGACCAAAGTCTGTCATCCCAGCACTTTGGGAGGACGAGATGAGGGCATTTCTTGAGCCCACGGGTTCAAGAATAGCCTGAGCAACATGGTGAGACTGCATCTGTACGATAAATCAAAAAATTAGCTGGGTATGATAGTGTGCACCTGTAGTTCTGGCTACTTGGAAGGCTGAGGTGGGAGGATCACCCGAGCCCAGCAGGTTGACGCTGGGGTGGCCATGAGCGTGCCACTGCACTCCAGCCTGGGCAACAGAGTGAGACTCTAACTCAAACAAAAAAAAAAAAAAGAGAGAGAAAAGAAGGTGCTTTCTGGCATGATGGTTAAGAACACAGACTTTGGAGGCAAAGAGATGTGACTTTGCATCTTGGTTCCCCTCGTCTTTTATCAATCGCTTCTAAAATTACTGTTTGTTTCTTCTGATTCTTGTCTTGACACTACTGACCTTCAGTAAGGTATCATCTTCCACAGTTTTATTTTTCTCATGTGTAAAGTGGAGATTCAATTATTCTTTGAATGGGATTGTTGTGGGGATTAGGCGAAATAGTCTATACAAAGTTTTAGCATACATGGAAGTCATTATTATTATGATTAATTTTATTATTTTTTATTATTCTGAAATTAGAGACCCCTGTTTGTCTACAATTTCAAAATAGACAAAGGAACAAGAGAAATATCAGAAGATCTGATCAAAGTAGAAGTATCACATTTCTATCAACACAGCCACCTGTGCTTGGTAAGTGGCAGTATCGTGTCCTGTCCTGTCAGAAGCTGGGCTTTGAGGAGGGCTTTGGATCTCAGATCTGTCAATTACTCACTGTCAGCATGAGGTTTGTCACTCCACCTTCATGACCTTCAGGCTTTTCATCTCCAAGACTGGTATATAACACCCTCCTCTCTAGTTTCTTCTCTCATTGAATGATAATTGAGCACCTACTATGTGTCAGACACTATTCTAATCTATAAATACAACCTCAGATAAGACAGGCAAACTCCTGCCCTCAGGGCACTCACATTTTACATGGGGAAGGGCTGGAGGAGACAGCCAATAAACACATACCTAAATTAACAAGCTAATTTCAAATGTTGATAGGTGCTGTAGGGAGAATGAAAGAAGACCCTGACATGTAGAATAACTTTGTGGAGGAATCAGGTTGGGCTCCCTGGGTAAGATGGTCAGGGTGGGCCTCTCAGAGATGACTTATGAATTTAAATTAGAATGGAAAAAAAAGCCAACCATAGAAGAATCTGGGAACCATGGGAGGAGGGTTACATGTAGAGGGACAGTCAGTGCAAAGGTCAGAAGTGCAACAAGCTTACAACTTTTAGGCATTAAAAATAGGCCAGTCTGCTGGGTGCTGTGGCTCATGCCTGTAATCCCAGCACTTTGGGAGGCGGAGACAAGAAGATTGTCTGAGTCCAGGGGTTTGAGATCAGCTTGAGCAAGTTGGCGAGACCTCGTCTCTACAATAAATAAAAAAAATTAACTGAGTGTGGTGGTACACACCTGTGGTTCCAGCTACTTGGAAGGCTGAGGCAGAAGGATCACCTGAACCCAGCAGGTCAAATCTGAAGTGTCTGTGAGCATGCCACTGCACTCCAGCCTGGGCGACAGACTGAGGCTCCTACTCAAAAACAAACAAACAAACAAACAAACAAATAAAAAAAAGGCCAGTCAGGGAGAGACAAGGTCAGAGGGTAACCAGGGTTAAATGAGATGATGCCTCTGAATTTCCCAGAACAATTTCTGTTTGATAGTTGCTACTTTCTCCAACATCTTCTATACCTTGACGACCTACTGTGTGCTGGTATAAGATGTAAAAATTAGTATATCATGCTGCTATTGCTAATGGTCCAATGTAAGAGAAAAAAATTTGCATTAAAAATAAGTGAATCAAAACCAGGCAGATGAATAGAACTGAAGACAGGTGATAGAAACTGGGAGAGGCTATTATAGATATGGGTACAGCTACGGATATGAATATGAATATGGGTATGGATAGAGATATGATAAGGATGTGGATGTGTGTTGGGAAAGGGAGTCTCAGGCATGCCGTCTTTCCATCCCTGCTGGGCTGCATAAGAATGAGTCTTGGGCCTAGAATATATCCTCACCAATGAATAAAAAGTCCTCAGCCTGTGCTGGACTTATCGCCTTGTGTGAGAATATATCCCCCTGTTTCAGATTCATTGTACAAGCCTTCGCTTAAGTGGATGTATCATATGACACCTGGCCAACTTCACTATTCTATCTGTCCTTTGCAGGGAGGGGAGGGAATGGGCCTTCCACTGTAACATAAAAAAGGTGCTTGCAACCCAATGGCCCTGTGGTAGCTGTTGGGATGGTCCTGCTGGACCTGGGGTACTGACACCCACCCCTGAAGCTGATCTTGCTCTGTCTCTTCTCTATATGAGTCAAGCCTTGTTCCATCCAGTGCTTGACTGTGTTATACTTTCCTTGGTGACCCCAAAACCAAGATACAGTGGGCAGAAGTGCTTGGACTTCTGTTTCCGATAATAGGAAACAGATGCCACTTGCTGGACATATTAAATGAGGATATTGGATGTGGATGTGGCTATATGAATAAGTGATTGAATGAGGGAATACTTATAAGGAAGGAGGGAGTCCTGAGGTAGGGTGGGTGAGGAGGGGCCAGAAGAAGGCACGGAGGTGGTGATGCAAAAGACATTTTCGCCACTGGGAAGATACCAGTTGAGCTGGAGCAAAGGGTTCTTGTCTGGAAGTAGCAGAAGTAGCAAGACCGATTATGGAGGATTTTGGATTTGCTCAGTGGGCCTTTCATGTGCTGTTTATTCTTACACAATGAATAGACATTTCTTGTAGCACATTAGAACAAAGCTGTCTACAACACACATGAGTTCACACTTGCTCATAGAGTTTGTAATATTTCTCTAATTTCCCCTGGGAAGGCTGAAGTGTAGAAAATGGCTTCCCCCTCCCCTTGCTCCTTGACCACTTTGAGGCCAGGGACTGTGTCTTAAATTTAATAAGCAGTAAAGGCTCATTTTAGGCTCTAATGGGGGAAGGGGGCTAGAGGGGTCTGTGATGATGGTGAAAAAAATGCTGTAAGTTTATTTGCTTATAATATTTTAAAGTGTTAACATTAAAATGCAAAACAACAATCAGGAAGTTCAGAAAAACAAAATTATTGTCGAAGAACAGAGATCTCAGACCTTAAGGTCCCTCGTGAATTCTGTCAGTGAACTATAGCCATTTGATTCCGTGCAACCCCAAGGCCAAAACCAATCACAGAGCTAGTTAGACCACAGAACTCTTACATACAGATGTTCTTCTCCTGGGACTCTGTCTGGCAAAGGAAGCATTGGAAAAAGCTAATATATATCATTGTATATAGTCAGAAGGATTTCAATTGGAACATTTTTCAAAGCAGGAGTTGCTAGTTGTCAATTAGAAAATATATCAATAGTGTACCATGGAACATGCAGTTTTGAGCAATATAACTTGCTAATGAGTCTACCAGGTTGAATTAGTTGCCAAATATGAGGGAGGGCCTCCCTGTCCCCAGAAAAGAATTATCTTTGGGAGGGCAGGCCCCTTTTAGTACAGACTTCCCCCGCTAGTGTTCTAGGGACTCATCAGCATCAGTGTACCACCGAGTGTTGTTATGAGAAGTTGTGTTTGGCTTCAGTGAATTATTTTTTGGAGATTCCTTCAGTGTGTTTGCCCATTTCATGACAGGTGATTTACATGAACAACCTGCCCACACTGCCCTGGGTGTTCAGCAGTTTTTGATCAAAAACAGCATGACCCTTGTGCCCCGCCCTCCTTATTCACCAGATCTCACCCAGAGCGACTTTTTTGTTTTTGTTTTGAAGAGTCCTCAAAGGGAATCATTTTGCAAATGTGGAAGAGGTGAAACAAAAAACGTCAGAAGCACTAAAAGCCTTCAAAATTGATGAGTTCAAAACAGTTTTGTGCAGTAGAAAAAGCCTCTCAGTAGGTGTATTGCATCAAATGAAAGGCATTTTGAAGGTGATTGAAGTTTAAACACGTAGGAATAAATACACAATTTTTAATGAATAAATTCTGGTTTTGGGGGGCTTCCCCCTTGAATGTCACTAAAGTTACCAGAAAAAACAAAACAAAACAAAACCTAAGCTATTGTGAGTGTTACGAGCTATGAGACAATTATTTTTTGTAGTCGTCAGCCTAAAACAGAGTTTCAGAAGTGTTGATTTTAAGCTACCCTTGCTGCCAGTAATTAAAGATCATTTGGCCATTGAAATAACTTCAGCCAAAGAGAAGATTCTTTTCTTTTAATTTCTATGGGAATGTGGGGTGGGGCACATCTATGAATTATCATCTAACCACGATAGGTAGGATCTTGTGCTGGTCTTTGAAGTCCCGGGGTCCATGTGAACACAGCCTCAAAAAGTACTAGGTGAAGATGATGCTTAGAGAAGGTTTCAGCTCTTTTTAAAAAAGAACAGGACTAGGGTGGTAGAAACTTGTTTTGTTTTGCTTTCGAGAGTGTAATGATTCGGAAGAGTTTTTGGAAATCAGAGAGTAAGTCCATTTTGCTTTCCCTTGATGCAGTCGAATTGACTTGTGTTTACTGCATGTGGAAGCTAAGTGCCTGGCCCTGGTAGAGATCATGAGTCAGTCCTGTGTCCTGCAGTTTGACAAAATATAGTCTCACCCTTCCCTCTTCTCCTAAAAATCATTGCAGATGTAGTGGTCTTCTAGTGTGTGGTACTTGAGCCAGGATATTAACCAATTTAGCTCTAGGTCATATTTTCTGCACATCCACATAATGGGTTCAAAAAACCAAATGTCCTATTTTCCCTGAGGTCACCTAGACCTAGAGCATCTCCGTGTTGAAAGCCCAGGGACTGTGGAGTGGGTAAACATGACTCCTTTCTCCTCCTTATATGTGTTTTCATGTTCAAAAAGGCAGGTGCAAATCACAACTGAATTTGAACCCTCAGAAGAGGCCAAGGCAAATCAACTTACAGCAAAAAGAGATTATTATGGAAAAACCTGCAGAAAAGCTGTGACACCACCAAGCAGTGATCAAGTCCCTGGCTGATTTCAAAGCCCCTTCTGGACCTCATGTTGATTGAATCCCCATGATCTAGCCTCATGTGAGGGCTGAGTGGGCTGTTCCCAAGCCAAGTGTCTGTGGTTGTGGGTAAATATATTGATATCCTAGCAACTCACAAAAGCCACAGGACCTCAGACAGGGTTTGTTTTGCATTTTGTTAACAGGAGAGCAGGTCTGAGACGGGGACCTGGGGATGCTCTGAGCTGAGCAAAGAGGTTCTTGGTAAACACACAAATTCATTTCCTTCTGGTCATCCTTGGCTACCCCTTGCAAATTGTAGTCATCTTCCTGTTCAGTCTTCCAGTGTTCTCCTGACAGTTGAGTTCTGCTCTCTTTTTTGAAAATGTAGAAACCACTATCAGTTATTATTCACCAAGCTTCCAGTAAGTGTCAGTTCCAGGTGCTGTGCAGGGTTATGGAGATAGAGAAGTTTGAGATGTGGTTCCCACCCTCAAGAAAACACACTGTACAGGCAAGAAGACTTACTGAAAAGTCCAGACTTGACTTGCTGCATCTCACTATGGTGTCCAGGCTTGCCCTTTCTTCTGCCTGAATGGAACGCCCTTGGTTCCCTTTCTCCTCTACGGAGGCCTCCCACCAGTCCCACCACAGCCAAATTGTCTATGCCTCTGGGATGCTCTGTGCTTTGGTCACACATTGTTTCATATTTTCACCTAGCATGAGATTACCTGTATCCTGCGTATTGCTTCTTCCAGACACAGCCTGGAATGGCTCCTGGCACATGGTAGGCACATAATCATTATTGGTGGCGTGAATGAGGGAATTAATTCATGAAGAAGGTATGGCACTCTAAAGTCTAATCACCTTCGTTTAAATGCTAGCTCCAACGCTCATGCGTTGATTGAAACTAGCTGAGTTATTTAACCTCCCAGGACTCATTTTTTCTATTTGAAAAGTGGGAACAAGACTTCCTTCCCAGGGTTGTTGTGAGGATGAGAACATTCTTGTTAAGTGCTTATCAGAATGACTGCCAACTGGTAAGAACTCCGTGAAGAGTAGCCATTAGGATGGTTGTCACTAACACACATCTACCAAGTACCCTCTGTGTGCCAGTGTTCTAGGCATGGAGGCAATAAAATGAATAGAGTAAAGTGGCTGCTTTCAAAGAGCTCCCAGTCTGATTGGGAAGATAGACATGCTAACAAAAACTGAAAGGTTGTCTTATTAATAAGTGGGATATTAGGAATACAGGCTGGGGCAAAGAGGCCAGATCATTGAATTTACAGGAGGAAGGGGACAGAGGATCAAGAGAGCCAAAATGAAAAATCAGGTTCCGAATCTTTAAACCCTGCCCTAAATATTCCAACATACCTCAGCATTTCCCTTCTTTTATCAGTCCCTTCTTCTTGGCATATTGTTGATGAGTATTATTCTCTGAATTACATAAGTATATTATTTTGCAATTTACAAAGAGCTTCAACGCACAACGCACTATGTTTCATTAGACTCTCACAACTTCCCTGTAAGGCAGACAAAGCAGGTGATATAATATTCAGTGCATGGATGAGGAAACTGAGGCTCAGAGAAACTACAACACTTCTAAATCATATTAGGTAGAAGTAGTTCCCAGGGCTGCCATGAAGTCTGATATCCTGTCAACTCACAGTCTGTAACTCATAACAGGCCAAGAGTCTACCACCTCTGCACCTTTCTCACACTGTTTGCCTACCTGAAATGCCCTCCCTTATTCCCTCTGTTTATTTGAATCTTTCTCTTCTTTGAAGTCTCCCCAGCAAGTCTCTCCCCTGTCCCCACAGTTTGCCAGGTCTCTTAAACTCCTAGAAAACTCACTGTCTGGGTTGGGATAGGACATTGACCACCTGGCTGTGAGCCCCTGGAGGAAGAAACTGTGTCCTGTGATCTCTGTACTTGGCACATAGTAGATGTTTAGCAAATTCCTATTGATTAAGTGAATGGTATAAAGGTTGTTAGCCAACTTTCCTTTTAAGCTGTTGGGAGCACACTTGTAGGAAAATCAGACTAGCTTTTACTACACAATTAGGCCCTGGGTGCAGAGATAGAAGATGCAGTTTCTGCGTCAGTGAGAACCCAATCTCATCCAGAGACTGCAAATACATAGACAATGACTGCACATGTTGGAAAGTTTCAAACAGAGTAAGATACAAGGTACAATGGGAGAACCCAGGCCATGGAAGTATGGAAGAGAAGAAGAAGGGGATGGAAGCAAAAGGGGAATTGGAGAAATGTAAGCTCTGAAGAAAGTCTTAGAGCATGAGTAGGAACTGATCAGGAAGACAAGGGGTGGCAAGGTAGAATGTGGAAAGGGTCTAGAAATAAATTACAGACACAAAGTGGCTCAGAGTCATGAGAGTACATGAAATTGATATAAAAGTTTCATGGGGAATTGTTTAAATGTCATCTTAAAGTACAAATACATACTGTCTTCCTGGATGGATGGATGGATGGGTGTTAGAAACATTCTTTCAAGAGAATACAAAGAGAAGACACAGGTAAAACATGAGCTTTTTACTCTGAATATTAGATTTGTTGGTATTAGTAACTATACTTTTGTGTTAACAAAAGCAATGTAAGTTTATTACGAAATAATCAGGAAATAAAGGTGAGCAATTTTTAAAACTGCTCTTAATCCCGCCATCCAGATATGACCACTGTTAACATGTTGGTGTTGGTCTTTCCACTCTTTCTCTTGTGTCTTTTTATCTATCTTATCCACCTGTTTGTCCATCTAGCTACACACATTTCCCTCCATATCTATAATCCTCCTATCCATCTTTACTTTTCTAAATCAAAAATAGGTTCACATAGTAATACTTTACATTTTCTAATCTATTTATTATGAGACTCTAGTTATGTCTACCAATTTTTAAATCAGATCTTAATAGGTGCATAATATTCCATCCTGTGAAAATCACACACTTGGTTTAACTAACCCTCCACTTTTTTTGGCCATTGTCAAAGATGTTTCAATGAACACTGGTGCTCTCCTTTAGGACCAATGTTATAGCCAAGGGGCTACTTCTCTCTAAAGTTTATGTGACTCTGGGTTGATGGAGCAAAACTTGATACAGGTTCATACTTAATCCTCTGACATAAATCAGATGCCTCCTGAAGTGATACCCCTTTCTCTTCACAGAATCTACTGCAGCCAGGCGGGGTGGAGGGGCCTCCCTCACCATTCAGGTACATTAGCGCAGCCATCTGCAATCACAGGCCATTATTGGCTGATGTGCTCTGACAGCACCCGCTCTTCGGCATCTTCATCGTGCCGGTGATTCAGAGCTGTCAACTAACACAGCTGCAAGGAAACGCTGACGATGGATTTATGGTGTGAGGCAGTGACTTTGTGACCCCAGATAGAAAAACAGATGCCTTTGAAATAAGATTAGTCAACGTAGCAAGAGGGAGAGGGAGGCACTTACTTTATAGTAAAATAGAACTTATTCTGCCACTTTCTTGAAGCTTCAAATCTTCGATGGCTCCCCATCACTTACACAAAAAATACCGCACTTTTCAGTCCAGAGGTAAAAGATGTAATGGAAAGAGGACTGCGTGGATGGCCAGAAGCTATCGATTTCAGCTGCTGTGTGACCTAGGCAAGTTACCCCCTTCTTAGGTTTATTTTCCTCCATCTCTAAAATGACCCTACATGGATGATGTATGAGTGTTTAGATAAATGAGTCAGTAAAAAGTCATGCATCATTCAAAATCATTTACTGAGGGACTCCCATGAGCTGAGGGCAGAGTTGAGCAGGACAGACCAGCCCCTGACTATGGAAATTGCACTGTCAAGAGTGGGGGTCAAAGCATAAAACAATCCATAGACTGTCAAATAGTGACAAGTGCTATGTTGAATACAAAGTGGTGGGAATAGCAGACACCAAGGCAGTGCCAGGTTGGGTTGAGGTCAGGAGATGGTGACCCAACAGCTAAGGTTAGAATGAAAAGATAGGACAAGCGATGGGTGAGCTGGGGAGAAGCAATACCAGCCAAGGGAGACCATGACAAAGCCCTGTAAGCAAAAGGGAGTTTGGTGTTGTTCCACTAACTAAATACATGTTTGCTGCATGTCCCTTTGCTAGATTCCAGGGATTTGAGGACAAACAAGAAAACAACCATTTCCAAACTTCACTGAGCTTAGGATGAAATGAAGGAGACAGACGATTAAAAAGATAATTGTTTTGAGGTATATTGAGCACTGTGATGGTGAGTAAGAACTCGGAATACTTGTGGGAAAATGTGACAAGGACTTCCACCTTCGCCCGGAAGGCTCAGATGATGAGGGCCATGGAAGCTGAGATCAGATGAGGGCCATGGAAGCTGAGATCAGATCAAGCAGCATGCCTTTTCCTTTTTTTTAAAGCCAGCATGGGACTTGAGTTCTAACCCACTGAAGGTCTACCTGCTCACACACACTCTTTGACTGGCCATACCTGGGCTTCTACTGGGCCCTAAGTGACTTTGCAGAAATTCTTTACTCACTTTGTGGAAGACCAGCACATTTCAAGGACAATATATGAAACTCATTAAAACAGTCAAAAAATATGAACGCTGTCATGTTCATTATGACTTACTGAACTAGTTCTCAAACACTGGTGCACAACGGACTCCCCAAGAGGGCTTGTTGAAATACAGATTGCCAGGCCCCACTCCGAGTTTCTGATTCAGGAGATCTGAGTAGGGTCTGACAATTTGGACAAACAAGTTCCCAGGTGATAATGATGCTGTGACTCAGGGGACCACACTTTGAGAACACTGATTTAGAGGGGCATGCTTGGCATAGGGCAGAGGGGTGTTTTCTAATTCTCCTCAAAGCCATAGAGGGCAATAAAGAGAGCAGAGCTGGGGACAAGGCCATCTGTGGCTCTCTCAGCCTGGTTTCTCTTTCAGAGGTTTTACGAGTATAACCAGCACACCCCAAAAAACAACACTGAGCATTGCTTTGTGCATACAAACTTGGAATTTTTTCTTATTTTCTAAAATTAAAGTAGAGGAACTTTGCCAAGTGCTATGGTCTGAATGTTTGTGTCCCCCAGAATTCACATGCAGAGATCCTAACCGCATGGTAATGCTATTAAAAGGTGGCACCCTCATGAATGGGATTAGTTCCCTGTAAAAGAGGCACCAGAGAACTAACTAGCCCCTTCAGTCATGTGAGAATACAGCTAGAAGGTGCCATCTATGTATCGAAATAGGTCCTCACCAGACACTAGATATGCTAGCACCTTGATCTTGGCCTTCTCAGCACCCAGAACTGTGAGAAATAAAATTCTACTGTTTATAAGTTACCTAGTCTATGGTATTTGGTATAGCAGCCCAGACAAACTAAGACAACAAAGTCAGATAAGCTCCAAACACACATTTTTGGCTTCTTTTGAGTAGTTTTCACTTAGATATTCTTAGATATTTTTTTTTCTTAGTCATGTGGCCATTGTCAAAGTCCATATTGATCCTCTATTGGGTCACCCTCCCCAAAATGTCACCTTGATGGCCTCTGGCAACATAAAGACAAATCCATTCAGGTATATCATAGTGGAAGAAGCCTTGGCTTTGCAATTATATAACTCTGGGTCTGAATTCCAAGCCAACCATTTAGCAAGGAGCCTTCATGGGAGCTACTTAACCTCTTTGGGCCTTAGTAGAGCAGTGTAGGGAGGGATGGTAATAGCTCCACAGAGTGTTGAGATGATCACCAGAAATGATGCATGTTACACCTCTGGGCATAGAATGTGCTCAGAAGGTTAGGGGCTCTTGCAATATGCTGCCATCTAAAGTGACCCTGGACATAGAATTGCTGGCTCTGGGCCCATTGCCTTCTCCCACATTTCTCCAGGTCTCAAGGACCCACAATGGAGGTCCTTCCATGCTTATTATGCCTTAACCCATGGCACAGCTGTGGGCCTTTGGCATCTTTTGCCTGGTTCTACCAGATAGATATATATCTTTTCCTTGTGCCCAGCAATATCTGTTGCTTTTTGCAACCATTATAATAATCAAATGGTAATGTAATTATCTTTTTTTTCCCCTCTGACTTTCCTGCTAAAGTTTAAACACCTAAGATCAAGGGCCAAATGTTAACCAACTTTGTGCCTGGCAAAAACGAGGTGTTCAGTCATTTTTTTTGTTGTTGTTTTATTTTTTTCTTGAGTTGAAGTCTCACTCCATTGCCCAGACTGGAGTGCAGTGGCACGCACACAGCCACCCCAGCATCGACCTGCTGGGCTCAAGTGATCCTTCCACCTCAGCCTTCCAAGTAGCCAGAACTAAAGGCGCACACTACCACGCCTGGCTAATTTTTTTTTTAATTGTAGAGATGAGGTCTTGTCAAGTTGCCCGAGCTGTTCTTGAACTGGTCTCGAACCCGTGGGTTCAGGCAATCCACATGCCTTAGCCTCCCAAAGTGCTGGGATTACAGACTGAGCCATCAGTCATTGTTAAATGAATGAATGGGGAGGCAGGTGGCTTCCACTGCGAGGGGAGGAATATGAACAGTGAGTGGCACCAGTGGTGCAACCATTAGTGACAGGCAGAAATTGGGAGAGCATAGGACTGGTCACCTCTCTCTCTCTTTCCATCACAGGAATGGGTAGAAGATAATTAAAACAAGAAGGTCCTTGACTTTTTCTCTCAGCTACTGAAGACTGCCCCCCCCCTTGATGATTCAGATTTCCAAAAGGGAATCTGATTGCCCAGTTAAATCACCCAAGGCACCAATGGGACAGTTGTCCACACCCACCCCTTGTTGCCATCCAGGCTTCTTACTGGCTGCTTGTAGGCAGAAGCCCTTCTTTGCTCCAACTTTGTGCCTGGATCATTGACTAGAAAACATGGCACAGGTCAGGTGTGGTGGTTCACGCCTATAATCCCAGCACTTTGAGAGGCTGAGGTGAGAGGTTTGCCTGAGCTCACAGGTTCGAGACCAGTGTGGTCAACTTGGTGAGACCTCATCTCTACAACAAGTCAAAAAATTAGCTAGGCATAGTAGTGCATGCCTGTAGTTTCAGCTACTTGGAAGACTGAGGTGGAAGGATCACCTGAGCCCAGCAGGTCAAGGCTGCGGTGGCTGTAAGCATACCACTGCACTCCAGCCTGGGTGACAGAGTGAGACTCCAACTAAAAAAAAAAGAAAACATGGTGTCTTCCATGGACAGAACCTCTAGTTGGTTTGGGCTGCTATGACAACATACCATTGGCAATTAATATTTATTTTCCACCATTTTAGAAGCTGGGAAATCTAAGATCAAGGCACTGACAGATTCAGAGTCTGATGAGGGTTTGTTCTTCATAGATGCTTCCTTTTATGTGTCCTCCCTCGCACAGCAGAAAGATCAAAGGAGATCTCACTGACTTTTTTGGGGGGAGGAATGAATTTTTTTTTTTAAATAAAGGCACTAATCACATTCATGAGGGCTCTATCCTCCTGACCTGATCACCTCCCCAAAAGCCCCACCTGTTAATACCATCACATTGGGAATTAGGATTTTAACATTAATTTTGGTGGGAGGAGTAAGAGTCATAAACTTCCAGACCACAACAAAGTCTCTGAAGGTCTTTGAGTGTGGCAAGTGTAACGCAGCCTGAGTGGTATAGGTTTCAGGGCTGAGAGTAGGTGAGCTGAGTGAGATTGCTAGGGTGCAAAATTTGAAGAAGAGTAACTCTCAGGGCAAGTGCCTCACCTTCCTCACCCTAATTCCAGCCCTAATGGCCGATTTTATGTGTGACCTCAAGGAAGTCACTGCCTCTCTGACCATTTAGTTTCTTCATCTGTAAAATGAAGGGATCAAACTATTTGGCCTGTTAGGTTCTCTGGATTCACAACTGCTTTGTACTCCCCAACTCCTATGACAGCTCACCCTTCTCCGTCTTACTCACTAGACTTTCCTCCTTTGTTCTAGACCGGCTGATCATCTGTGATTAGCTTCCCTGGCTATGGCTGGCTTGACTTTCAAGGGCTTGGTTCACAAGCCACTTAGCAAAGGCAGTCATGAAAGAACAACATAACATCTGTTCTGGCCCTTCGTGGAGGACGTGCCTCACATTCCTCCCCTCAAAGCAAAATTGATCGGCCTTGACCTGGGGCCGCACCAAAGAGAAGGGGCCCTCAGGGGGCTGCGGTGCCATTCGGTGCCCAGATAAGGTCAGTTACCACATGGTCCTCGGTAGCCCTGAGGAATGAGAGGTATTTGCCTCCCCTATTAATCACTCAGAAGAGTTATGAATATCTTGGGTCAAATTGACAGTCTGCATCTTGACAGGAAAAGGGGTCTAAGTTTTGACTCCCATGTAGAAAAACTTCATGTAGTTTTGTCCCTCTGAGGTGGGACCAGAAAACCACAGAGATGGGGAGGGAGAGATATTGAGAAGGAGGAGTGAGGAGTGAGGAGGCAAGAGGGTGTTGTTTATCCAGTTCAATCTCAGGTCTGGTTTTTTTTTTTTTACCCCCACCTTTCCCCCTGGTACTTGAACTCAGGCAAAAATGGTTCCATCAGCATTCTAAGTAGATAGCAAAGATTGTGTGTGTGTGTGTGTGTGTGTGTGTGTGTGTGTGTGTGTGGAGAGAGAGAGAGAAAGAGAGAGAGAGGAAAGAGAGAGAGAGTTGGAGTCTCACTCTGTTGCTTAGGCTGGAGTGCAGTGGCCACCACAACCTCGACCTACTGACCTCAGGAAATCCTTCCACCTCACCCTCCCAGGTATCTGGAGCTACAGGCGTGTGCCATCACACTTGGCTAATTTTTTTATTTATTGTGGAGACAAAGTCTTGCCAAGTTGCCCAGGCTGGTCTCAAACAATTGGGATCAGGTAATCCTCTCACCTCAGCCTCCCAAAGTGCTGAGATTACAGGCAAGAGCCACTGTGTCTGGCCAGAAATATTTTTTTAATGATGAACCAAAATATATCTCTTTGAAAAATTTATATATTAGTCAGAGTGGATAAGGAACACATCAATTTCTCATCCAAATAGTTGCCCTTAAAATCTTTGATCCTCTCGAATCTTCTAGTTTCTATACAAAAAAAACCTCTCATTCTTTCAGCTCATCCTTAGACTATACATTTTCCAGGCATAACATTCCCTCTAGAGCTCCCTGGTTCCCCTCGACTGGAATCACAGTGTATTGGTGACCTTCACACAGTGTGGGGCCAGAATTGCATATGGCTATGCAAGTGTGGAGAGTAGAACAATCATCTCAGCTTGCAGATGCCAGAGGGGAGATGACAGAGCAGAATAGAATCCAGTTCTGCTGATTCCCAGGCACCTGGGGTTGATGAAGAAAGTACCAGTGAACCAGCAGGAGAAGAAACTAACCATCCAAACATTTTTGCGTGAATTCACCATATATGTATCATTCAAGGATGCCATGAATGTGCATCTGAACAAAGCCAGCACACCCATAGGTGCAGAAACGCTGACCAACTAGATGGACTATTAGCTGATCCAAACCAATGAAAAGTACGTGGCCAATGTTTTAAAAAGCAAGTAGTATAGTGTAGGGGAAAGGCCTGGATGAGGACTCAGGCCCCTTTGATTACTTCCATGTTGCCTAAACTGTTTTCCTTTCCTTGACTATAACAACCATGTTAGCTACTCAGTTTCCCTTCTTTCTACACATTCAGGGGATACACACCCTTCCTTGGCTTTTTTTAGCCTAAAGTTTTGAAATAATTATTCCTTCATTTCATTTGATACCAGATTTTACATTCTTTTTTTTAGAAATCTTATGATTCCCTCTTTAAGAAATATCAATTCCATGATTATTGTACAATATTGCTATGAGAATGAAAAAGGACCCTATTCTTAACTTGTTCCAGTGATTTCATCTGTTACCAATACAATGATATCTCCCAAACTTTTATTTCAAACCTCTGTCTGAAGTCTGTATCTCAAATCGTGAACTACATCTATACAAGGGAACCTCTCTCTTGGGGATCCCATAGGTCCCTGAAATTCATCATCTTTCCTCCTTCATCTTTCCTTGGATTGTTTACCACAATTAATGGTCTTGCAATCACTGCTAATCATTTCATTATACTGCTGAGTGAGAAAATTCACATTTCTTGAACATCTACTATGATGGTTAATAACGCTGCAGTAAAAATAGTATCCTTATTTTATAGATAAGAAAACAGAGGCACACTCTCTTATGCCCCATACCCAAGCCTCCAACAAATGTAGTGGGAACTCATACAACTCAACAACAAAAACATAAATAGCTTAAGTTTTAAAAGAACAAAGACCTGAATAGACAGTTTGCCAAAGAAGGCAGACAGATGCACACCAGGTATATAAAAAGGTGCTCAGCATTCTAACCTTCAGGGAAATGCAAACCCAAACCACACTGAGATATCACCTGGAATCTGTTAGGATGGCTATTATCAAAAAGACAAGAGATAACAGTGTTGGCAAGAGTGTAGAAAAAAGGGAACCCTTGTAAACTGTTGGAGGGAATGAAAATTGGTACATCCATCATGGAAAACAGCATAGAGACTCCTCAAAAAAATTAAAAAATAGAACTATCATATGATCCAGAATCCCACTCTGGGTATATATCCAAAGGAATTGAAATCACTATCTCAAAGAGATACCCACGTGCTCATGTTCATTCCAGCATTATTCATAATAACCAAAATACAGAAACAACCTAAACATCTATCGACAGATGAGGAGTTAAAAAATGTGATATATATCTCAATAGAATATCATTAAGCCATAAGAAGGAGGAAATCCTGCCATTTGTGACAACATAGATGAACAATATGCTAAGTGAAATAAACCAGATACAGAAAGACAAATATTGTGTGATCTCACTTATTTGTAGAATCTAAAAAAAATTGAAGTCATAGAAGTAGAGGGTAGAATAGTGGTTTCCAGGGCTGAAGGAGTGGGGCAATGGAGAGAGGCTGGTCAAAGGGCACAAACTTTTAGTTATAAGATGAATGAGTTCTGAGGATTTCGTGTATGGCACAGTGACTACAACGAATAACACTGCATTATATTCTCGAAATTTGCTAATAGGGTAGATCTTTAGTGTTCTTCTAAATAAAACAAAACAAAAAACAATATGTTGTGATGGATATGTTAATGAACTTGACTGCGGTAGTCATTGTACAATATGTGCATATATCAAATCATCATTGTGTACATCTTACACGATTTGTATTTGTCAAATACACTTAAATAAAGCTGGGGGGAGGGGATGCAGCAGGCTCTACTTTCTAGAACTCTAGTGCATCATTTCCAGCATAGGTACTTGGTTCCCGCACTGTGCCCTTCTGTTGCAGTGATTGCAATCACCTCCACACAGCTCTGTCTGTTCCCCTTGCTGCTCCTCTAAAAGCTCAAATGTCACAGAGCCCTAGAGAGAAGTTTCCACGTTCTGATCAACTCCCCCATTGCCTTTTCATCTCATCTAAGACAATGTCCTTTCCATCCGCCTCAAGGCCTTGCAAGATCTGTCTCCAGTTCCTCTTGGAGCTTACCTCCTACCACTCCGTCTCCCAAGCCCTGGCACTGCCTCAAACTCTCCAGGGCACTCTTGCCTCAGGGCATTTGGCACTTGCTTTCCCCCTCCATCTGGAGCACATTTTCCTCAGAGAATCACATGACTTGCTTTCGTGCGTTTTCATGAGTTTCATGAGGACTGACTTCCCCTGCTCAGTTGGGATAGTATCAGGCGGTCTTCCCTGACCAGGCCCTGCATAAAGTGTGTGCCCCCCTGCCTCGTCCTATCCTCGTCTTCTCACTTGATTTTCCTTCATGACACATCACTAACTGACATGTATAGTACATTTTTACTTGGTTTTATTTTTTGGTCCAGCTTCTTTCATTAGAATATAAGCCTCACAACTCAAATCATTATATGAAAAAGATACTGCACACATATGTTTATTGCAACATTGTTCACAATAGCAAAAACATGGAACCAACATGCCCATCAAAAGAGGACTGGATAAAAAAAATGTGGTACAAATACACGATGGAATACTACACAGCCATAAAGAAGGACAAAATTATGAACTTCACAGAACTTGGATGGACTTGGAATCTATAATACTGAGTTGCCTATCACAGAAGCAAAGAACTGAGTACCACATGTTCTCACTTATAAGTGGACCTTGAACAATTATTGCAATACTATAAGAAAAGGATTGCCAGTAGTGGGAAACTGCCAGGGGAGGGTGAGGGTGGAACTGTCAGTAGTGGGAATCTGCCAGGGTGGGAGGTACACCTCATCGACAAGGGTACATGCATAATGATCATTTGTATACCTAACCCTGAATTGTACCTCACATCTTTAAAATAAAATTTTAAAAAAGAATATATACCTCATAAGTTTATATTCTAGTGACAATATCTGTTTTGTCTGACACCTACCTAGAAGGTGGTCAATAAACAGTCAATTAATGAAGGAATCAGAGGAAACTGACAGAGTAGGGAGCATTCAGTATAGTATGGGACTCAGAGACCATCTCCAATAACAATGATCTGGAGGGATGCAGGAAATTTGACATGAAAGGCAGCACTGATTTGTAGATGAAGAAGGGAGTCATGAGGACTGACTTCAATTGTCTGAAGAGCTGACTTGCAGTGTAGGAGCAGACTGACTCTGCATTTTCCATAAAGTAAAACTCCTGAGTAGTTCTCCAGGCAGACAAAGAGGGTGTGGCAGGAATTCAAGACAAAGAGAATCATATGAACACTGTGTCAATGCTGAGATTTGGAAAGACATGGCTTGTGTCTTAGATACCAACTAGTCACATGCAGCAAGAGGAGAGTGGTGGTCTATGAAGCCAGAAAGATAAGCTGCATGGTATACATGAGGTTTTGACCTTTATTGTGTTCATTTATTAATTCATGTGAGAAAAATGTGTTCTACATTTAATGAGCACCTATTACATCCCAAGCTCTGGGCTAGGTCTTAGGCAGACAAAACCTGTAATCACCCCCTAAAGGTCCCACATCTTAATACCGTTATCTTGGGAGTTAGGTTTCAACTTACGAATCTGGAGGGTAGACAACACTCAGACTATAGCAGCAGGCTAGATTTTATTTTTGTGTGTTTTTTTTAGTTAACACTCATATCAATCCTATGAGGCAAATATAATTATGCCTGTTTCACACGTGTGGAAGCTAAGATTTAAAGAAGTTTTCAATACCAACTTAACATAACTGGTAAGATTTGGGGCCACGCTTTAAATCCAGCTCTGTCACACATCAATTTTTATTTGTTTTTGTTTTTCCACTGTGTCCTCTTGTCTCCTCAAAGCAGCTCAAACTCTTCTTATGCATGCCTTTATAGACCAGAGAAGTAAAAAGAGGAGGGATAAATCCATTCTGCTCACCTAGGAAGGTTTTGAGTGACGACCTTTAAAGACAAGTCTCTTTAATCTCCTTGGCTCAATAGTTACAATATTGCCTTGCTTTCAACTCTTGGGAAGCAGTGCGCACCATGGTTAATTACGTGTGCCAGCCTTGGGTCTGTACTTTGAATACCGGTTTTCCCCTTGATTAGTTGTGTGACTCTAGGTATAACACTCAGTCTTTTTCTTTCTTTTTTTAAATATATATCAATATTTTTTATTTTGATATTGTGGGGTACAGTTAAGGGTTAGGTATACAAATATGCTTCGTTCAGGCACCCTTGTTGATAAGGGGTGTCTCCTTGTCTCCAGACAGATATTGACTACCATTAATCCCACCTCCCTTTCCCTCCCTCCCCCCCCATAGTTTCCCACCACTGTCAGTCCTTTTCTTATAGTATTACAATAGATGTTCAAGGTCCACTATATGAGTGAGAACATGTGATACTCAGATCTTTGTTTCTGTGAGAGGTCACTCAGTATTATAGACTCTAGT
>CAUYQG010192553.1:0-22285 GCA_963574415.1 Tarsius wallacei
TGTACTGACCAACCAGGCTCGGTGGCTCAGCCTGTAATCCCGCACCTTTGGGAGGCTGAGGTGAGTGGATTGCCTGAGCCTGTGGGTTCGAGACCCGCCTGGGCAACTTGGCGAGACCTCATCTCTACAATAAATCAAAAACTAGCTGGGCATGGTAGCGTTTGCCTGTAGTTCCAGCTACTTGGGAGGCTGAGGCAGAAGGATCGCTGGAGCCCAGCAGGTCGAGGATGCGGTGGCCAGGAGCAGCCACTGCACTCTAGTCTGGGCGACAGAGCAAGACTCCAACTCAAAAAAAAAAATATATATATATATATATCTGTCTGGGGATGGGGGACACCGCTTATCAATAAGGGTGCCTGAATGGTGCATATTTGTATACCTAACCCTTAACTGTACCCCACAATTTTAAAATAAAAAAATATGTTTTAAAAAAAAGAAATTATTAGCTAATGCAATAAGAGAACAAACGTAAAAGGCATACTGCTTAGGAATGGAGAACTAAAACTGTTTTTGCTCACAGATGATGTGATTGTCTATGTAAAAAATGGAAAGAATCATCAACTTCCCCCACCAAACCCAAACACAAAAACCTTGAACTGCGCAATTATAACAACGTTGCAATATTCAAAGTTAATATACAAAATTCAATCATTTTTCTGCATACCAACATTTGAAATAAAATCCCTTCACAATACAATTTATAGTATAATCCTCCCAAATGAAATACATAACAAAAAATATATAAATATATAACAAAATATATACAATATCTTTATGAGAAAAATGATAAAGCTATTAGGAAACAAATTAAAGAACTAAATAAATGGAGGAATTCTTGATGTTCACGAATAGGAGGATTCCAATATTGTTCCCATGTCAGTCTTTCTCAACTTAATTTATAGATTCAATAAAATCCCAATCAAAATTCCAGCAAGTTATTGTGTGGGTATCAACCAACTGAATCTAAAGGTTATGTGGAGAGGTAAAAGTTTTAGAATAGCCAACACTATATAAAAAAGAACAAAGTTGGAAGACTATCACTACCCAACTTCAAGATAGCATAAAGCTAAAATAATGAAGCAATGCAACAATAAGCAGAATGTGGGCCAGGCACAGTGGCTCATGCCTATAATTCCAGCCCTTTGGAGCTGTGAGGATCACTTGAGGCCAGGAATTTGGGACCAGCCTGGGCAACAAAGTCAGACCCTGACTCTACAAAAGATTCAAAATTAGCCAGATGTGGTGGTGCATGTTATAGTCCCAGTTACTCAGGAGACTGACAGAGAATCACTGGAATCCACTGCACTCTAGCCTGGGAGACAAAATGAGATTCTGTCTCAACCCGTCCCCCCACCAAAAGACCAAAAAAATACAACTGTGTGATATTGGCAAAAGAATAGGCATGAAGCTCAATGCAACTGAACAGAAAGCCCAGAAATAGTCCCATACAAATATAGTCAGCTGATCTTTGACGATATTTGTCAAAGAAAATTTAATGGGGGGAAGATAGTTTTTTCAAAAAATGGCCCTGGAACAACTGAATATTTGCAAAAAATAAATGCACTCTTTACACAAACTAATTCAAAATTCATTATAGGCCTAAATGTAAAGTACAAAATTATAAAATTCCTTGAATATATAAACAATCTGGGTCATCTTGTATATGACGATGTATTTTAAAATACACCAAAAGGATCAATTCATGAAAGAAATAATTGATAAGCTGGACTTTATTGCAATTAAAAAGTTCTTCTCTGCCAGAGACAGCTTCAAGAGAAAGAGAAGACAAGCCACGGTATGGGAGAAAATATTTGCAGAAGATACATCTGATAAAAGACTGTTATCCCAAGTATACAAGGAACTCTTAAACTCAGCGATAAGAAAATGAACAACCCTATTAAAAATGGACAAAAGTCCTAAGCAGACACCTCACCAAATATGTACAGATAGTAAGTAAGCAAATAAAAAGATGATCACTATCATACATAACTAGAGAACTGCAAATTAAAACCATAGTGAAATGCCACTACACATCTATTAAAATGGCCCCAATCCAAAAACCTTAACAATACTAAATCTGCTGAGGATGTGGAGAGGATTCTGAGTTTAACAGGAACTCTCATTATTGCTGGTGGGAATACAAAATGGTGCAGCCATTTTGGAAGACAGTTTGTTAGTTTCCTACAAAACTAAATGTATTATTACCAAATAATCCTACAGCCATGCTCCTTGGTATTTATACAAGAGTTTAAAACTTATATCCACACACAAATCTGAACATGAAGGTTTATAGCAGTTTTAAACATAATTGCCAAAACCTGGAAGCAACCAAGATGTCCTTCAAGAGGTGAATGGATAAATAAACTGTGGTATATCCAGACAGTGAAATATTAGTCAGTCTAAAAAGAAACTATTTTTCAAGCCACGAAAAGACATGAGGGGAACTTAAATGCATGTTACTAAGTAAAAGCAGTCGGTCTGAAAATACTACAAATTTTATGATTCCAACTATGTAACATTCTGGAAAAGGCAAATCTATAAAGACAGTAAAAGCGTCAGTGGTTGTTAGGAGCTGGAAGGAGGAATAGATGAATAAAAGAAGCCCAGGGGAGTTTTAGGGCAGTGAAACTATTCTGTATGTCACTATTAGAGCGGATGCATATCATTATACATTTGTCCAAACCATAGAACGTACAGCATCAAAAGTGAACTCGAATGTAAATGATGTGCTTTTGGTGATAACGATCTTCAATGTATAATTATCACTTGTAACAAATGCACGATTCTGGTGCATGATTTTTAAATAATTAATAAACTTTATTTTTTAGAACAGTTTTAGGTTCATAGCAAAACTGATTACAGAGTTCCCATAAACCCCCTGGTGTGGATGTTGATAGTGAGAAAGGCTGTGCATATGTAGGGGTGGAAAGCATATGGAAAATTTTTGTACATTCTCTTCAACTGTGGGGTTAACCTAAAACTGCTCTAAAAACAGTCCATTTTTTAAAAGGCCATTAGGGTGTGTAAATTAAATATACAGATTAAACTAAACACAAAAATGATTTTCAATGTGAATCTTTAACAGAATTTAAAATTAACAGTACGCTGTTAACTTTACAATTAAAAATTTTTTAAAGTTAAAATTTTAAAATTGAAATTAGAATTACAATTTTAAAATTAAAATTGACAGTGCACCTGTACTGTGGGCCACACTGCTCACCTCCGGGATTTAGTAGATTCTGGACTCTATCAGTTCACAGGTAGGGTAAAAGAATGTGAAATAGGAATCTTCAGTCTGAAGTCCCCACAGGAAGGATACTGTACCAGCTATATTCTGTCTTGTCCACAGCATAAAACGAAGGGATCTGGAGAGAGGGTGCATGTGCACAAATCCTTAAGTAAACCTTTAATTTTAATTTTTAAGAGAAATGGATCAGTCTACCTACATCTGCTTGTGCAGTTATAAAATGATTTTCTCAATATAACTGTGCCTGTCTACCTCCTCTCATCCTAAACTTTGTTCTAAAAAGATATAAGCCCCTTTATTTCATGCTAAATTTTGGGCCCAAACCTGGCTGGAGGATGAGATGCTTGGTTTTTAATGAAAAATGTTTTTGTCGTGCAGTTAACTGTGAGACTTTTGAGAAAGGATCTCCACCTTCTTTTGTCTTACATCATCTGTTTGGAGACATTGGATGACATCAAGGAGCTGTGTGAAGTCAGTCCCTTGACTCCACTTGGAGAGGGGTTTAGTGTAGTGGTAGAATGCAGGCTGCTTGGATTCATACACCCGCTTCATTGCTTATTAGATGTGCGGCCTTGAGCAAATCTTTCCCTCTTTCTGTTTCTGTTTCCTCCTCTACAAATAGGGACAATAATAATAATTCAAGCCCATGAATGACATTTCTGTTTAAACAAAATGAATTATTTTAAGTAAATTGATTAGATAGTGTTTGTCATGTGGTGCATGTGCATCTTTACATCAGGACTGGTGATCTCTAACTTTGAGGAAGCTCCAAAGTTTAAGCAGCTTTTGTGACCTCTGTTTGTGGATGAGATTGCAATTCTCTGGGCAATGGATTTGACCTGAAAACAAAATGTACTCCTATGACAGGCCACTGACCTTCCAGGGGAACAGTCCCTGTGTTAGTGGGGAGCATGGGCCTATGCTGGAAGGATGGGGCTATTCACAGCAGCAGGCCAAGCACTGAGCTGCCGTATTTGGATTCTACACAGACAGCCCCCTCTTACTGATGCCTCTGGTTCAACAACAGCAGCAATGCAACAATAGTGTACCACGACGACAACAAAAGCACAATAGCACAACACAACAATAACAAAAATACAATGGCACAACACAGTAACCACAGCAGCAAAGGTAAATATCTCCCAAGTAGTAAAAGTATTAACTGAAGGTCAGAGAAGTTGAGCTGCTTCAGTGGTTAATGCATCTGCCAGTGGTCCCCAGCAAGACTCTCATGCCATAGTAGCAAGATTGCACATTTAGATTTTGCTTTTTCTAAGGCGACAGTAGTGATAAGAAAGGATTATTTGATTAATGAGGGTATTAGATCCATCTGGGATTTTGTAGAAGGTTGAACTCTTTTACAGAAAAATATGTAGAACTATTAAAGCAATATATTCTTCTCTTCAAATATCTAACCCATTTATTGCCTTACTTAAAAGAAATCCTCTTAGTATTTAGAAACATCAGGAAAAAATGGAATGGCTGAAACAAAACATATTATTGTGCATATCTCATTACTGGCTGAAATGAAAAGTCCTGTATTTGATCTCTTCGTATCTTCTATGTCGACACCATCATTTCACAGACAAAGAAACCTTCCTCCATGTATTCATTAGGAAAACAAAGGATATCGGGTTGTGAATATAAAAATACTAGATTTGAGCAGGACTGCAACGTAGAATTTTATCACTAAGAATTTTAACCAAGGAGTGAGGAGCCTGGCTTCAGGTCAAAATCCTAAGTGTGACTTTTCATGTTCAGCCATAGGAGATTTCAAAGTCTTTACCTGGCTGGCCTCATGGGGCAAACTGCCCACCCCACACCAGACCTAGTACATACCCAGGGCATCGCAGTGGAGTTGCAGTCAGGGTCTAAAACCTTAACCCCCACCGCCTCTTCCCAACTGGTCAAGGTCTTATGCTTGTCTACACTCTTACGTTAGGTGTCCCCATTCCCAGGCCTCCTTGCTGGGCTCCCCTAGGCGATGGGTGCAGCTGCTGAGACCACTTTATTGGGGTGGAGATGGAGGGATGGGTGCTTGTAGGTCATTTTCTTCACTCTGACTCAGTATTTAGCACTTTTTCACTCCTCATTCTTTCCTCTTCCTCCCTGGGTCCATAAAATAGCAGGAGGCTTTGGTTCAGGGCTCTGTTGGCAGTGAGACCACCCTAACTATGTGGGACACTGAGGGAGTTGGCACCTTCCTTCTGGCCTCTTGCTTACACTATCGCAGTGAATAAAGGTTTGCCTGTTAACTTTCAATTTGGTTTGCCCCAGCTGATGCCTTTGACACAAGGCAGTTCAGCTTTCACTCTCTTGATAGGGAGCATGCTTGAACTCACGGTATTTACTTCTTGCCCTCTGAGAGATACCCCTCTGTTCTCCATGCCATTTGGCAGTGTTATACCTTTCTTATTTATTCAAAAAACCAAAAACACACACTGGTACTGCAATGCACAAAAATCACTGTCAGATCTTGTTCCTAGTGCTTGGGCAGAAGGAGGACCTGCACAGTGAGAGTCCATCTGATGCTCCTGTGTGTGTACTTCTAGCTGTATTGTTGTGTGGAGACCCCAGCTGTTGACCTTGGGGTTTATATACCTGAGATATCACTGGAATCTCCTTGCCTCTCAGAGGTTTGGAATATTTGTCTCAAAATCAATGTGAGCCCCAAGGCCCCCCAAGACCTCAGCAATTCCATGCCCTACATCTCACCTGCAGAGTTCTCTGTCTTGTGTCTGCTGGAGCCAATTTGCTTTACTGTCATGCATTGCTTAACAATGGGGACACATTCTCAGAAATGCATTGTTAGGTGATTCTGTCATTGTGCGAACATCAGTGGAGTGAACTTAAACAAACCTAGATGGTGTAGCCCACTATACATCGAGGCTATAGGGTAAAGCTCATTGCTCCTAGGCTACAAACTTACACAGGGTGTTACTGAACTGAATACTGAATGTAACTGTAACACGATGGGAAATATTTGTGTATCTAAACATAGAAAACAAAATGCATTATAATCTTATAGAACCACTCATGCATGCTTTTCATTGTTAACTGAAAAGTTGTTATATGATGCATGACTATATTTTAAATCTCGAAGTGGATTCTATTTATATTTTTCTAAAGTTAATTATTATTAAGTTATTTTCTAAATTAGCTTGTCTCTTGGATAAAGCACAGCTGAAATATTATAGATCAGTATAAATCTCTGATTCCTCATCATTTTCCACAAGAATGCTGGTGAAAATGATAATTTTATTGAAGACATGAAAAGTTATGGGAAGGGATCCCATACACTTCTTTTGCCACCTCCAGCTGTTCCATGCCCTGCTTGCTTTCCAAAGTTCAATCCCGTCTCCTGCCTCATTCTCCCTTGAGCTTGGTCCCTGAAAGGGAATCCCAGGCCCTGACTCCAGCTCTCGCCTTTTTCAACAGTGATGTCTGGGGAATAGCATTTTTTTCACCTTATTATGTTCATTTTCTGAGACCTGCCTGGCCACTCTGGCCACTGCTTGAAAGAGCAAAAGTAGATACTATGTCATTAGGATTAAGCATATCTTCTGTTATCTCTAGTGTGGAGAAACTTTCCAAACTAGAGGGCTGTACCAGAAAAATCCTCTCTGAAGAAACTTGATAAAAACAAAAGGTAATAAAATAAACATCTGGAAGAGATATCTGCACTCCCATGTTTATTGCATCATTATTCACAATAACCAAGATAAGGAAACACTGTGTCTGTTAAGGAATGAATGAATGAAGAAAATGTGGCATATATATGAACATCAGAATACTATTCAGCCTTAAAAAAGAAAGAAAATCTTGTCATTTTAGACAACAAGGGTAAACCTGGAAGACATTATGCTAAATGATATAAGTCAGACACAGAAAGACAAACACTATATGATTTCACTTATCGGTTGAATCTAAAAAATTGAGCTTATAGACAAAGAGAGTACCAAAGTGATTACCAGAGGTTGGGGGGTGGAGAAAATGGGGAGATGTTGGTCAAAGTGCACAATTTTGCAATTATAAGATGCATAAGTTCTGGAGACCTAATATACAGCATGATGACTATAGTTAATAATAATATATTCTAGAAATTTGTGGGAGAGTAGATCTTAAGTGCTCTCATTATACACACAAAAACATTAACTATGTGGGGCGATTGATGGATATGGTAATTCGCTTGGTTGTGGCAATCATTTCTCAGTATACATATATCAAAACATCACACTGTGTACCTTGAATATGTACAATTTTACCTCAATTAAGCTGAAAAAGCCAGTCTCTGACTCCAGTTTTCCCAATATGATTTTTGTTGTGCTAAAGAAGAGAACTCTAAAAAGATACTATTTCCTTTAACTACTTTTTTTTTTTTTGAGTTGGAGTCTCACTCTGTCGCCCAAACTGGAGTGCAGTGGCCGTTTCCGGCCACCGCAGCCTGGACCTGCTGTGCTCCGGTGATCCTTCCGCCTCAGCCTTCCAAGTAGCTGGAACTACAGGCGTGCACTACCACACCTGGCTAATTTTTGGTTCATTGTAGAGATGAGGTCTCGCCAAGTTGCCCGGGTGGGTCTCGAACCCGCGGGCTCAGGCAATCCACTCACCTAGGCCTCCCAAAGCGCGGGATTACAGGTTGAGTCACCGAGTCCGGCTTAACTACTTTTTCAAAGCTTAACAGTAAGAGTAGATGACTTTGTCTAATAATTGCCATTCTTTCTAGTCTCTAATGAATACCTATTTCTTTTAAAAGTCCTGTTGAAATTTTGCATTATTTTCTTATCTTGTTATCTCAAAACACTTTTCTACCTTCCTTTTATGCATTTTAAGTTCAAAAAATTTTGTTTGACTTAAGTTCCCTAAATGGAGTCTATTCAGCTTATTTCTCAGTTTAGATATCATTAATTTTCTGTCTAAATTAATTTGCTTATTGGAAAAACACTATCATAAACAACAACTTTCTTTTTCTCCAATATTTCATCTTAAGCATTTTTATAAAATGTTACAGATGTCTTTCTTCGGAATCCACATCTCTGTTCCACAGCATTCTTAGCCAAGGTCATTTCAGAGGACGTGCCAACAAAGGCAAACACCCCTTTCCTATTCTATCTAGTTTCCATTATCAGACTTATAATTCTCTTGCCCTCTTCCATTTCTTTCACTTGCTCAATTCCCATCAATAGAATCTGTTGTCAGAAGAAAACTACAGGGGCAAGGAGAAAAGATCTAATGCTTCAATTTTTTTTCCTTTTCTCCCATCTCCACTGCGAGCAACAGCAAGAAAGGCCTGAAAAATAATTCAGGAGAAGTCGTCATCCAGGTGTAGACCCATCACTGGAAGTCTATTGGCAGATTGTGTGTGATGTTATCATAAAGCAGAGCACGGATGACAGCCCTCCTAGTCAGCACTCAAGTATTTAGAAACCGAGCTTTTCAGGGCTTATATATGTTGAGGGCTTGCAGTTTTTCCCTAAGTTTTTCAGAACATGAGAGTTGAGTAATGATGTTCAAAAGTAAGCATTCACATACATGATAATGCTGGCATTATCACAACAGGTTGACTCAGTACACTGGATGAATCAAAGTTACAGCGCTGTGTGTATCATCATTTATGTCTGAAGCTGAACCCGACTGAGGGTTAATTCAAGGAAAAATTCTCCTTTGTCTAAAACTTCTTGCTACTTCAGGTATAAATTGTTTCTGCCTGAATTATTCAGACAAATGCCTCCTTGGTCCATTTCCTTTGCCAGTATAGTCCTAGCTTGTAATAGAAGCAAATACCATGTGGTGAGGGGAAAAAAAAATCAACTAAGAATAAAGAAAAAGGAAACATGAAAAGAAAAGAAAAGAACACTCTACCATTGGTATGATAAAATGATTTTTGCTTTCATTAAAGTTTAAAGTTCTTATGCTGCACCACAGAGGGTTATTTAAGCTGTTGTAGAGCTCAAGTGTTCATAATTTGGCTTTTTATTCTAGTGAGAACATCTGCTTTCTTTTCTAACAGACTTTCTTTTCTTTTAAAAATGTTTTTCAAACTCCAGACACCCTGGTGTCTTAATGCATTCTAGTCAGATCCAGTATATTCTTTGCAGAATGACATGAGAATCTTGAACAAGGTTTCCTGTCAATTTAATGATTAAGTTGCTGATTTGCTGATATGTTTTAAAGCCACTTATTCTTACACAGCTGGATGTACCATATTTCTCTGTGCATTTCCTCGTGAATATATGTATATATTTTCAGTGTAAATATGCTCATACAAATAAAACCAAGTGATCCATTTCATTTTGGAACATGACTCGATCAAAGAGAAGCTTTTCATTCTTTGGTTTTAGACTACCAGTGAAGGGTAATTATGAAAGTATGTAATGTGCTGCTTTAAATATCTCAATTAAACATTAGGTTATTAAATTCATCATCATCCACTGTTTCTTGTTACTGGGCAGTGTGGTTTTCACATGAAATTGATTGTGGAACCTCACTATAACCTGTCCTCTAAGAGTTTCCTTCTTGAATTGACCAAGTGGTCATAAGATTACTGAGAAAAGATCAGTCAGGGCTGTAGGGTCTACATTGTGGAGGCTGTAGTTTCCCCTATGCATACGTCTTTTACTGAGGACAGACATTGTTCAGTCGATTTTCCATTCTCTTCTACTCTCTTCTGTTTTCTTGTTGGACTTTGGTGTGTCTTATTTTGGTTTATTTTCTGGCACATTTATCAGCAAAAATAATGATTACAGTAACTCCCAAGTATTGATTATCCATTTTGTACTAGGAACTATGTTGAGGGCTTTATATATGATCTCATTCAATCCTTTAAACAATTTGATGAAGAAGCTACTACCATTCTCATTTTGCAAATAAGAAATCGAACTATTGGAAGACTAATTAAATTGCCTGAGATGACACAGCTTAGAAGTGGCATATCAGAATTTGAGCTGAGATGTGTATGACTCATATTTTTAGCCATTAGGGTGTTCTGCCTTCTTCCTGAATTAAAAAAAAAAAAATAGAGGTCATGTCATTACTCTTTCTCTACTTTACCCCATCCTTAACCTCAGAGATGTGTGATGCAGAAGATTGAAATGTCTAGAGTCTTCATTGCATTTACACACAGAAACATGTGTATATGAATACAAACACATACTTGTATGTACACATGTGTTTACAAACCCACATAAATATGCACACATCACATATACACAGAAAGACACTGAAACCTGCATTTTATCACTTCCTTTTTGTGGAATGAAGAAGTAAACCATTTTTAAGCTCTTCTTAAGAGTTCATAAAACAAACAAACAAACAAACAAACAAACAAAGCCCTACTGTCCTTCCTGATCTAAGCTCCCTCACAGCTGTATTATCTAACTTCCCTATGGCATATTCTTTTCATTTTCTGTGTTATTTCTTGAGTCATTATTCCTTCCATTTCTTCACATCATTGACTTTTATCCTATCTCTTCTAAAAACTATGAATCACTCAATATTATTTTCTTCAATTCCAAAATGATTTCAGTGACCTTTGAAAACTCTGGAATGTATTTTATTTAGAACTAAGAATTTTTCATGATTTTCAACAACCTTTTGTGAACAGAAAGGAAAAATCAGGTATTATAATAAATGTTAAATATTTTCCTTCTTTTGTTCCTGAAAATATTTCAAATTGTTTTTCAGTTAAACTTTTTTTCAGGTTTTCAATATCTGATCGTTTTTTCAATGAATTCATTTTCTTTAATCTCTTTAATTTTAATTATTCAACTATTTTAATTTTAATTTTCACTTTGTCTTAGCTAGAAAGAATCATGATTTCCTATGTGATATTGTTATGATCTCATTCATTGGTTGCATATCATATTTCATATTTCTCTTTCTCTTTTTTTTTTTGCAAATGACTACTTTGTTTCTGCTTTGCACACTGCCACCTACATGGATGATTTCTTCTTCCATTTGACTATGTTAACATGATGCATTGGATCTGCCATATAAATGAGAAGCCAAATCATGTTTTTACTGCCTTAAAAAACAAAGGGGCAGATGTCTAGTTTTATTAATATTTTTTTGTATAATTGGATTCCCAATGGCAAATTCACTTTTTGGCAATAAGTCTCAATCGCCAAACTAAACTTCAGATCAAACAGATTGTCGTAAATACAATATAGTGAAAGAAGAAATTTAGTTAGGACAAGCACAGCTTTATAATACAAAGAAACAATTGGAGCCCTAAATGCACCATATGGGTATCAAGAGAGGCAATTTGTTTCACAAGTGACACTGAAAAATAAATGAAAGGAGTGTCCATGTCAGCTCCTTCATATACATTGAGTTGAATCTGCCTTTCTTATTCGTTCATTCATGTAAAGTTATTTTGAAAAATGAAGATTAGGCTGCGAATTCAAACCTGTCTATGGTTTATCCTAAAATAATTCATACTACCAAACATTAATTAAATGCCAAACTTCTAATAAAAATAACACTACAGCTTATTTTCAGCAAATATGACAATATTCTAACATAATTAGAAATTATAAAATAGTATTATAGCTATACTGTTTGGAAAGAATAAATGTGTCATTTCTTAACAAAGTAGTGACTAAGTTGACTCCACTCAAACGATACATTTTCACAATATTTTTGAAAATGATACAGACTGAAAAAAACTAAGCTCTTTGTAGGATTGTGACAAAGAGAAATGCCCCTTTTTGTGAGCTCACTGTGGGTTCACATGGGCAGATGCAGTTTGGGGTGGAGTAGAACAGCAAGGAATTTGTGTTCATAATGAGACAATTGGAACTGGAATCCCAGCAGGTTAGTTGTGAAAATAGAGCTTTGGCAAAGTCAACAAGATATGGTGGGATGGGGCGGGGCCTATCATGGTTCCTGGCTAGGCTCAGGAGAAAGGTACATTGCCAGGAGCCACAGAAGAGTACAAAGCTCCAGCAAAGAAGACGTTGGTATAGTAGTTTCATTCCAGGGAATGAGGGAGGATCAGGCTGCAAGAGGGCTGAGACCCCAGATTGCTTTGAGGGAGAGTGTAGCTCATAACAAGATATGAAGCAGTTTCTCTTTTTTTGAAGATAACCTAGTGATTGACCCAACCATGATCTAGTCCCCCAGTCCCAGGGCTACTTCTTTCAGGAGACCTTTGTGTCTGTGTGTGTGGCTAGCATTGTGTCTGGACAAATGTATGCCTCCTTTGAATAACTTGACAATCTCAGCTATTCCTCAGAGTTCTAAATAATCTGTCTTCTCCATGTTGTTTATGTGGATTAAAATGTTGACTGGGACTACTCTATGTGCAGTTCAGTGCCATAAAAGAAGAAACAGGAAATGTGAGAGGAACCATGAGGTTATTTTCTATGCCTGGGACAGACAATTCTTGAAATTCTCCAAAAGTTTGATGAAGCTGTCCTCCTGGCAGTTTTGTGGCCAGCTAATAAAATGTATGCGCAAACTGGGCAACGAGATCCAGTTTTTGATCACAAGGATGACTTTCTTAGTGTATACTGTCAGTTGGCCTCTCCAGATGTGTTTGCTCACTGGTCTTAGAATGGTGTAGGGGAAGAGAGCAGTGTTTGCTGTAAAGCAACAAGAATGGAATTGGAGATTAGTGTGGCAAGGGATGTCTGGGTGTAGAGGCTGGAGGTGCTTGAGGATGATGGTCTAATTTTTCTCTGATGAAGGCATACATTGAAGGTATGGTTTCAGGTACCATTAGTTGCTAGAATGCCTGCTTTGGAAATGTGAATTTGTCTCAATATAATCGATATATTGGGAAACAATCTGAACATAACATTTAGGAAACCATTAGGGAACACTTTGATCATAATGCAAATTTCACATTTGTTTATGATTTCCACCATGAGGGGCAATAGGTGAACACAGTAAATTGTACCCAACTGGATCAAGCTGTGTAGAAATCCCCAAAATGCACCCACGCACAAGCTCCTAACATCTACCAGCTAACTCAGTTCACCACATGCATTATGAGCCGCACCTACCCACATTCGGAGTTACAATATTCCATTGAATTTCAGATAACTTTTCTTCCACCTCTCCTCAAAAACTCACAAGCTGCAATCCTTCTGTTCCTCACTTCCACAAACTGCAGCTCATTTTCAAGGTAAAATGCCATATGTATTGTAATGTATGTGTATTTTTTTTACCACTCAATATATGTAAATCAGTGATACCATTTAAAATAGCTTCTTATTTTAAAATATATATTACTGACGAAATTTTTGAGTGTTGTTGCCTTGATCCATTTTCTCCATAAGTCCTGTGGTTTTTAATCACACAATTTCTTAGAAACATGTATGTCCCTTAGAGTAGAACTTATTAGACATTCAGTTTATTTGCTAATAGCTAATACCATTGGGATGGATTACAAGTGTTTGGAAAAGGTATTTGTGATCACATTCTGGGATTCTGACAAAAAAAGTTATTTTGATCTCTCCTTCTCAATGGCGTGAATATTGATTTCTCAGTAGTCACAAAATGAGGTTTCCCCATTGCTTTCATGAAGAATTGGATAAAACGCAATGTACCTGAAGAGCAATGCAGATGACTGGATGTGCCTGGGGCGGTGGGGGGGGGGCAGGGGGGGCGGTTAATGCAGGGACCTCCCTGATGATGGGTGCTCTTCTGGGGCTAGCAGATGCTCCCTATCTGCTTTTTGCTGCTCCAAGGTGAACAATATAGTCTGACCAGAGCTGTAACATGGACACATTCTGTGTGTATAGCAGGCAGTTGAGTAGCTGTGGGCCTTCAGAGGTAAAAATGCAGAGGGGTAGAAAGTGACTTTTTGATTCTGTGATTGAAATGGTACTAGATCTCACAGAGACAGGAAAGTAGAGGACCAGTAAATAAATCTGTTTTAGGCTAACCTGTGCATATCATGGAGGCTCTGTTGGTCTGTGCTAATGGCGCATGGGACGATTGGCTGCCCCCCAAAGATGCCATCAGAACTTTGAGAGTTGATGGCGAGGGTTTGATGGAAAACAACTTGTTTTCACAAGTAATACAGTTAGACTTCACAGAAATGATTTTCAGAGACAGTTCCATTGTAGCTCTTCCTGTGGGTTTGACAGCTTTCCTATGCTTCCTTACAGGAGCTATGCTTTACAGAGAAAATAAGTCATGGGACTGGGGTGCTTAAGACTGAAGTTAACATTAAGCTGGTCTTGCTAGACCTCTGAAAATTGTTGAGATATTTGATTGTTGCATATCAGTTTTGTTGGAACAATGATTTTTAAAATGGTGATTTGAGCAGCTCAGGATGTTTTAGGGAAATGTCAAGAGAGGGAAAGAGGAAGGAAGGAATGAAAAAGAAAAAAAGGCATCAAGCAGAGAGGGCTTTTGCCTCCCATCTCACTTCAAGGGAATCAGCTTCACCCTTGTGTTTTATAATTGGAGGTTTGTTATTGGTTGAAATATGTCTTCCCCAAAGATGTCAAAGTCAGTCCCCAGTGCCTATGAATGCTATTTTCTTTGGAAATAGAGCATTTGCAGAATATCAAATTAAAGTGAGGTCATTAGAGAAAGGCCCAATCTGATGTGACTGGTGTCCTTACAAAAGGAGGAAATTTGGGCATAGAGACAGACACACACACACACACACACACACACACACACACACACACACACAGTGAGAGCACCATGTGAACTTGTAGGCAGAAATCTGGTGATGATTCCAAAAACCAGGAATGCCAAAGATTGCTGGCTAGCCACCAGAAGCTAGGAGAAAGGCATAGGACAAATTTTCCCTCATAGCCCTCAGGAAGAATCAACGCTGCCAGCACCTGATGCTAGACTTCCAGCCTCCAGGACTGTGAGACAATAAATTTCTGTTGTTTAAGCCACACGATTTCCAGTACTTTGTTATGGCAGTCCTAGGAAACCAAAAAAGAATTCTTAGTGAAATTTGATTTTTAAAAAGCACAAACAGTTCTGAGGTTGAAAAAATATATATAGAAGTTTAGGGTTAGAGAGAGATGGGCCAGGTAGGGAACTGTGGGTGCTTCTAATATTGTTTGTACTGTTCAAAGAACACAGATCCTACCAAGATCCTACCAAGGCAAAGCTAAATGTATATTGCCTGATGTGGGTATCAAGTTGGTGTTAACAGAACTAGTATTTCACAGTTTTGAAGTCATGAGAAGAAGAACTAAAACTGTTGCCCAACATTCAGATTATGTAACAGCCTGGCCTGATGGAATCACGAGCAGAAAAGCCTGAGTGACTGTAATGTGTAGTCAATATGGCCATAATAATAGGGTTTTTATCTTTCTTCATGACTCTGACCAATTGTGTGTTCTCAGGAACCACTGTTTGGTGTAAACTGTAGTTCACCTGTGCTAATACCACAAGCCTAGAGTCAATGGGAAGATTTGGGTTTTGAATAATTTAAAAAAAATACCTGGAGCTCATCACACAGATGTGCATCCCTGCTTTTCCTTTTGACAAAAAGGCAAGATAATAGATGGGCAGATGGGGCCCTTCTGTTGAATTCTTTCATTGAATTCTCCATGGGATGCTATGTTTGACTGATCATGAATACACATACCTGGCAGAAGATCAGTAGCTCAGGTAGAGGAATAGAAAGCAGGTGGGATTTTGGCTTAAAAAGTTTAAATAGATTTCAAAGTACTGGGATTTCTGTGTCAGGAACACTGCATTTTGTTTTCTGTTGTACTCCAGTGTGTACTGACCTGAGGGAGACTGCTGGAAGTGAGGGCGAAAGCAACAGGATTGGTCTTGATTTTTAGCATTTTCAAGTGATGCTGAGAAAGCCCCTCAATCCCAAGAATCATATGGTTGAGAGGAACGAGGTAGTATGCAAGAATGTGTGTCCCTGGTGATATGCAGAATTATTAGTTGAGTCTGGAACCTCTTGAGACACTGGCAAGAGTTTGAGGTTGTCTTTGAATATTGGGTTCATAGTGTTGTCATCCAGCTTGAGAATTAGTCATGACACCATGCTCCATGTGTGGATAGGCCAGCTTTTGAATAATGATCAGTTTCTTAATTGAACTAAAGCAGTACTTTAAGGATTCCCGGAGAATGAGATTTCTAACTCTGGCACATGTGCCCTGACAACTCTCCCCAGTACCTATGGCTGCCATCATTACTGATCAAGGCACACGTTTATTCTGAGTTCATAAGAAGATTGGGAATTCTTCTGCACACAGCTAGGTAGGCAGTGACTCCCAATTGATTAGCCGTTGAACATGGGTATCATGTCTATTTGCCTTGCTCATCTTACAGCTCAAGTAAACATTAAGCATAAGGCCTAAAATGATGTCAGACTAGTGGTCCAGTTCCAGGAAAGCTCTGGAGTCCCCACTGAGGAAAATGTGTCTGAGTAGAAATATCTAGATTCCTATCTAGGGTGTATGTATCGAAGACTGTGCAAGAACACGAGTCATCTTGGACAACTGTTCCTAGTCATCGCTTACAACCTGAGATCAAGCAGGTGGGCTCAGATTACCCTGCATCAGATAGAAAAAAATTCATTTGACAGAATCGCATTGCAGGTGACTGACCTCAAAACCACAGGCAGGTAAACGTGGGCAAATACCACTGACTATCCCCAGGCCTGTTCAAACCTCTTCAGTAACTCGTGCAGCAGAAAGAAGTGGGAGCAAGCCCTCTGCAGTGAATGAGAGACTCTCTCTGTGAGATCTGTGGGCTGGGCCAGTCTCTTACAAGGGACCTTGAGCCTAGCCCTTGATCACCTGTTAATGTAAATTATTTGCAATGTTAAAATAAAAAGGAAACCAGGGAGGAAAAGGCAAAGTGGCATTTATGGAGGCTGACACTTTGCATACACAATCTCATTAATCTTCTCAACAGCCCAATGAGGTGGGTGGTATGATTTCATTTTACAGATAAGAAAGATGAAACTCAGAGGGACTTGGACCCTGTCTGAGATCACAAATAGGAAGCGGCAGAAATGAGTTTACATTTAGGTCTGCCTAGATGCTGATCTCGTTCCTTAGAGTATCTGCTTCTACCACACTACACGGCCTGTGCTGAAAAATAAGCCACATCTTTTCTCTTCCAAATTTTAAATAGCTTCTCTTTACTGTTTCAGGTCCCTACCCTACAGTCAGCATTTAAGCAGACTGATAAAACACTATTGCCCACTTCTCTAAGCATAAAGGCTACCATTAGCAATAATTCTGACATTTCTGAGGTAACCCCTTCTCCTCCCCTCAACACAGAGACATAGTCTGGCTCCACAATTCAAAATGAAAAAGCAAAATGGCAACAAATGCCAAGTGTAGCGGCGATTCTTTCAGACAAAGCTCCAAGAGAGCAAAGCTATTAAAAATTTCATTCTCCTTTGCCCTTCCATTTACCGGGCTACATTCTCTTATTCGCTACTGAAATCAGCACTATAGGAAGCAATATCTATTACCACTACCTAGGATGCAGATACTGTCTTTGTCCATGTGAATTTAACTAGAGTGAAACCCACAAATTGTTTAGTACTGGGGAATGGTAATAAAGATTAAGTAAATCCTGTCCTATGTCTTATAAAGGGGGCAGAAATAGAAAAATGAGAGTTCATTATCTTAAAGGCAATTTAAACATATATGTATGTTTATTTAATTTTGACTCAATGGAACTAGGCTTCTTCTGCTAAGTATTTTTAAACTTGAAAAAGTTAACTGGAAAAATAAATCCTATTATTTGAAGGAGCGCTAACTTCCTTTTAACTTTGAAAAAAGATAAAATTATTAGGCGGGTCAAACTTCACCTGTACATAGACCACTTATGAATCTAATCCTGACTTGTACCCCACATCTTTAAAATACAATAAAGAAAAAAAGAAAATTATACTTTTTTTATATGAGTTGGAAATTTCCTCATTGGCATCATCATTTCATAAACTACACATACCAAAGCATAATTAAATCATGCCACCAATAACAAAAGCATAGTGTAAGAATGATACTAGTTTTTTTAAAATATGAATTTTTATAAAGAAAACGAATCAATTGTTCACTTTGAAAAATGGAAAAGCTGAACCACTTGCCACACTTCTTATGCTTTTGATAAATCTTGCTCTGGTTGTCTAGTCACTGATTTATAAGACAATTCTTTTGTCAAGATCCTTTTAGTTCACATCTCTCTTTTACACAGTCATCATTAATTGTCCTGAAAACATGTGGGCTCTCTCTCCTTCCCTTTACATGTTGTGTTAGTGTTTTGGATCTTTATTCTTCTGTGATCGCTGTGTGATCACATATAAATTTTTAACATTCAAGCATTGAGTGAGATTTTTCTATCTTGTGGGTAACAATCAAGTCTTAGAAATTTGATATTCTAAATTCACCCTATATTTCCTAAGAGCACTAGGGCCTGGTTAGTTGTGTAGCTGAAGATCATAAAACAGGTTCATTTTAATTAAACCAAACAATAGAAAATGGGGTGAATGCTGTATTTAGCAAAATTATGTCAAATCTGGTAGCAGGTTGAATGTATAGTGAACAAAAAGGAATGATCTCTACAAAGCCTGTCTTTCTCCTGGGCCACCCTTCCCCCACCTCCAATACACTGGCCAATCCTTGCTTATGTAATGCCACTTTTCTTTTACTCCCAGTCCTGCCTGCCAGATTATTGTGCCTGGTCAGCAGTCTGCACATACACACAGCCGATTATGTGAATGTCTGTTTGAAACTTCCTTTTCTCTGACTTTATTTCACATCTTCTGGGATAGCTACGATAAGCCAAGGTAATACATATAAATGGTATGTACATCAGTCATTTAGAAAGTTTTCAATGCTGACCTAATCTTCTGTCATTCATCGTGGGTACTATATTCACTCTGCTTCTGTTCATCACTACTGCTGAACAGCACTCATATTTAGGTCCTGTGAAACAGTGGAGACAAGAGAGCTAAAGAAACCCCCAAGTGCTGTTTGTGAAATATCTGTTGAGGGAAGGAGGGGTGAGGGTTGGGGGGGTGGGGCTGGCTAAATAAATATAGAACAAGAAGTCAGCAGTCAGCTCTGTTAGGTATAGTAACAGGTCGACAAGACTGTATTATGAAAATGATTTGTAAAATATATAGCCAATGTGGGAGCAAGAGAGTTAAAAATATGTAAGCACCGGAGGAAACCCTAATTTTAGACATCTGCTTTTATATTAAAACTAAAAATTCCAACACATTGCAGGATATTCATTTACTTATTATTTTAGACATGGGGTCTTGCTCTGTTGCCTAGGATGGAGTGCAGTGACATGATTCTAGCTCATTGTAACATTGAACTTTTGGGCTCTAGCTAGTCTCCTGTCTTGGTCTCTCAAAGTGCTGGGATTATAGACATGAGTTACTGCATCTGGCCTCCTTTTTTATTTCTAATGATGTCCAAATATGTTCTAGGCTGCACAGTGGTTCTTTGACGATTTATGGTCAAATGCAAGGTACAGGCATTTTTTTCATTCAAATTTCCTTTTAGATGTGGAGCAGAAAGATAAGTGGACTGGAGCACATAGGGCACCATAAGCCCTTCATAGACAGTGTTTTCTCTGGGTGATGGTAGTGTGATTCGTGGAGTGTTGAGGTGCTGTGATTCATTAATTTCCCAGACCCAATGGTTTGCCACCAACAGACTTAGCAGTGGTTAAGTCCATGGGAGGTCAAATGGTGACAGATACCAAAGTGAAACAAGCTATTTTGACCATAAGTTCCTTCTCATTCTTGCCTTTTCCCTCAATCTTCCCTTTAACTGCACTTCAAGAAGATAGCGTTTAATTCTAATGTGTTAGCATTTTGCATTCATAAAACCAATATAGAACAAGAAAACAATATTCCCATTAAGAGCCTACTGTCAATATTCGATAATGTTGAAGTCGTGGGAATTAAAATAGTCTACAGTCTGTGATAGGGCAATGGAGTAAGGACCTTCTTTTTAAGCAAAAAGGCCCCCCACTCTATTTTTGGGTAAAAAAATAAAAAGTTTCTTTTACCCTGATTCACATTTTGTAGTGAGTGCTACCCTACAGCTTAAGGAAGTCTCTTAAATATAAGCAGTTAATCTAAAGTTTTCTGAAGGGAATCTGAAATCCTTGCCATCTCCAGAAATAAAGCACCCTCTTGGTTGGACAAATACAGAGGATAGCTAAGAGGTTATTTTATTCTGTGGATACTTTTACTTGGTAATCCAGTTTAACATTAAATAACTCTGGAGACTTCTTTCATTATGCCTTCTATAAATAATGGAATCTTTTCTTTAAACAGCTCAGGATAGAAATGAAAATATGTTAAGTCACAAAAAATGTTTTAAGACCAATAGTGCCCTGTTCAATCAGTCAGTCTAACCATCTGCATATATTTGGGCCATCGAAGCTCATGATTCTGCTTTTGTCCTGGCATCTACAGTTACTATAGTATTATTTTGGCATGCAAGTAACCTTTTATTGAAAAGTCACAAAATGCCTCAAATCATTTCTTCGTTACAGGTTTTAGGATCTTTTTAAAATAATGCTTTGGATTCCTACCGACTAACGAACTAGTCCTCAAGCCTTTTCACTTTTTGCATGGCAATTCATTTGTGCAGAAAGACTATAAATTGGTACAAACACCAGCAAAGGAGAGGGGTAAGGCTATAGTACAAAGCACTCCCTCTTATAGCAGAAGCTCCCTTTAGAGAAGACACTGAAAGCTTTCTTATTATAGATGAGAAAAAAGGCATGAAAAAGCACTCCGTTAGCCTTCTATTATTGCTGTAACAAATCATTACAAGTAAGGTCACTTAAAAACTACAAATTTATTATCTTATAGTTCTTGAAGTCAGAAGTCTAACATGGACCTCCCTGGGCTAAAATCAAGATGTCAGTAGGGCTGCATTCCTTGTGGAGACTCCGGGGGAGAATCTGATTCCTTACTTTTTCCAGCATCTAGAGGTCACCTGTGTTACTTGGCTCCAGGTCCTCTTTCGTCTCCCAAGCCGCACCCAGTAATAGCCAGCTAAATTCTGTCTTATCTCCATCATGCACTCACTTTACTGCTTCCCTCTTCACTTTATTTTTACATTTTTTAAAGATAATGAAAATAGTTTTATTATTGGATAGCACCAAACCAGAAAGTGATATGCACCACAGGCAATACAGTAAGATATTGCAAAGACAGAAAAAAGCTCATCCTTGTATATACTCATGTAGATACAACTCATTACATACATGCTCTCAAAATAAACAATAATTAGTCCTTAATAAGGGAACATGACAGTACCAGTTGTTACTTATAATTCACCCTAAATTTACCTGCTAAATGGGGGTGCCTATCTGTGTATTTAAATTGTGGTTTTGCTTGTTTGTTTATTTTCTTTATTTCAATACTTTTAGGGGTACAAATAGTTTTTGGTCACATGGATGTGTTGTATAGGGGCAAAGATATCTGGCCCTAAGCATACCCACCACTCCCACCTGTGCACATTGTACCCAATAAGTGATTTTTCATCCCTCCACCCTTTCTCATCCTTCCCCTTCTGAGTCTCCAGTGTTCATTGTATAGTTCTATATGCCATTGCAGATACTTAGTTTAACTCCCACTTATTAGTGAGAATATGGGGTGCTTGGTTTTTTGTTCCTGCATTAGTTCACCAAGGACGGTGTTTTCCAATTCCATCCAAGTTACTGCAAAGTATTAATACATTATTTCATTCTTTTTGATGGCTGAATAGTATTCCATAGTGTATATACACCACATTTTGTTTTGTTTTTGTTTTTGTTTGTTTTTTTGTTCTTGAGGAATTTTTAAATTTATTTAAAAAAATTTGTATTTTAAAGATGTGGGGTACAATTCAGGGTTAGGTATACAACTGTTCATTATGCAGGTACTCTTGTTGATGAGGTGTGCGGGGGGGGGGGGGGGGGGGGGGGGGGGGGGGGGGGGGGGGGGGGGGGGGGGCGGGGGGGGGGGAGGCCGCGCGAGACCCGCGGTGGAGAAAGGGACACTTGGCACTTTGAAGATGAAAGTAACGTAGGGGAACAAAGAAAATAACAGAGTATAAGAATGAA
>CAUYQG010192555.1:0-33799 GCA_963574415.1 Tarsius wallacei
GGTCACTCAGTATTATGGACTCTAGTTCCATCCAGGTTGCTGCGAAATTCATGATTTCATTCTTCTTTATGACTGTATAGTGTTCCATTGTGTATATGTACCACATTTTTTAATCCAGTCCTCTTTTGATGGACAGCATGGTTGCTTCAAAAAATAACAATTGCTGCAGAGGGTGTGGCGAAAAGGGAACACTTCTACACTGTTGGTGGGAGTGTAAACTAGTGCAACCTCTGTGGAAAGCAGTGTGGCGATTCCTAAAAGCTCTAAACACCAACCTCCTGTATGACCCTGCAATCCCCCTACTGGGAATATACCCTGAAGAACACAAATCACTCTATAAAAAAGATACCTGCACACGTATGTTTATCGCAGCATTGTTCACAATAACATTTAGAATTTATATTAACAATGAGCTGATGTCAAGCTTGCTCAGTCACTGTAATTATTTTATAAAACCAGTTTTTTTTTAATGACTTTTCATTTGGGAAATTTATAACATATCCAAAAGCAGAGAGAAAATCAGCATCACAACCCCACCTCCCAGCCTCCACAACCATTAATATTTGTAATATATATTTCCATACTCTAAGCACCCTCTCCAACTTTTGTTTGTATAGTTAAAGCAAATCCCAAACAAGATGCCATTTCACACCAAGATACTGTGATATATTTACCTTGAAGAATATATTCTTATATAATTGTAATTCTGTTAACACATAAAATTCCCTAACAGAATATCATATTTTCTTCATATGATCTAAATTTCAATTCATAGTCAAATTTTTCTCAATTGTTAAAAAAGCATGTATATGTATAAACCGAAACCCCAGAGATTATATATGTAGGTATACATGTAGATACAGAGGGTGCCAAAAAAATGTATACACATTTTAAGAAAGGAAAAAACTATATTAAAATTGCAATATTCAATATAGAGAGATAACAAAAGATGAATACAAGCCACGTTTGACTTCCGCCATTACAAGAGGTGCCCTGTGTTTAGTAGACTTCTGTGGTGAGTGTATAAACCACTCCAACATCATAGCAGAAGAAACAGGACTTGTGGCAGTGTGCAGCCTCCCAGATCTTCTCTTGTACACATCACACACAGTATCATGTGTCTCAAACTTAGCACAAATGCATGCAATTGTTAGGCGTGACAGCAGTTCTGTTGCATAATCACACCTCCATTGTTGTACTTTCACAACGTTCTCGAATTTTCAATACCAATTCAAAATGGTCTTGTACTTCAACAACCTGCTTCTGCTATTTTTTTTTTTTTTGCCGTCCTGCCTATCGCATAGTGATGTTAACATTCATTTGATTAACACCATTGTTTGAATGAATGTCATACTACACATTGCTACCGTAATTCAATGCATCTTTGAAAAGTAATACATAGACAACATCTCTTGAAATGTGTATTTTTTGTGGCACTCCCAGTATATATGTATGCATACACACAAATTTAGTTGTTTAGGAGGGTTTTGGTGCTGTTTTTGTTTGTTTGTTTGGCTTCTGAAGATCAGGATCCAAACTGAGTCTTCTATTTGGCTGCGTGTCATTTAAGTAACATGATCATATAATCTATAACCTTACTTTAAAGACTTCTGAGAGTAGAGAATTAATAATAATTCCGTTGAGATAACAAGGGTACATCATAACTATTCCAGTCTATTGAAAAATATACTCACCCTACCTTTGAGGTTTTTAAAAAATAACTATCAATATACCTTCACTTATTTTTAAATCCATTGGAGAAATTGGGTCATTTTGTTTAATAAAATACCCTCATTCTTGATTTGGCTGATTGTTTCCTCCTGGTATCATTTAACTTGCTTCTCTAACCCCTATATTTCCAATAGACTGCAAATTAGATCTAAAGATTTGGTTAGACTCAAGTTCTCTGTGTGTGTATGTGTGTGAATATGAGAATACTTCATAGATGGTGCTGTATTCTCGTTGCATCACATAAGAAAGCATATGATGTCTAAGAAACTCACTCAGTGATAGCAAAACTGATCAATGATGACAGCTTGATCTCTTCACTGAAAAGTTCCCCATCAACTTTCTCCTAGTAGTCTTATCCTCTCATAATTATAATTGTCTGAATCATTTATTTTATTTTGTTAGAGATCACAAAATTATTATTTCTTCTGCATAAAGTAACTGAAAAGCTTAGGCACTGAAAATGTAAGGCTAAAGCCAGGTGTGGTGGCTCACACCTGTAATCTCAGCACTTTGAGAAGCAGAGGCAAGAAGATTGCCTGAGTCCAGGGGTTTGAAACCAGTCTGGGCAACTTGGTGAGACCTCATCCCTAAATAAATAAATTAATTAACAAACAAATAATAAGTAAATAAATTAGCCAGGCGTGGTGGTGCATGCCTGTGGTTCCAGCTACCTGGAAGGCTAAGGCAGAAGGATCACCTAAGCCCAGCAGGTAGAGGCTGTGGTGGGCCGTGAGTGTGCCACTGCACTCCAGTCTGGGTGACAGAATGAGACTCCTACTCAAAAAAAAAAAGAAAATGTAAGGTTATTAAATTATCCTGAAATATAGGATACACTGTAAGGGTAGGAGAAATGTTTATTTCTCTTTTTTTTTTAATGATCAATTTGCAGGATAATAAGTGGGTGCTCTGTAAACTTCCAATGAGTTACAATGTTTTTTGTTTCCCTGCTTTTTTATTGTTTTGTTTTTTCTTAGTATCATTACTAGTTGTAACTTTAAAACTATATACAATATATTTTAAATTGCCTGCAGACACTACTCAACTGGATGTATATCTCTAGCTATCATTTTTATTTTAAAAATTTATTAGTCATTTATTTAAGTTTGTCTCTTGTTATGGCAATAAAATTGAATGTTACTTTGTTAGCCAATCTAAAATTGTATTTTTAATAAGGATGTTTTTCAATTTGTATTTATTTGTATAACCAATATATTTTGTCTATCCTCTATATTTATAACTTTCTCTTGAAATAGTATCTTATTTTGTCATTGTTCTTCATTAAATTTACATTTCTCTATTCTATACCCTAATTCCTATACTACACTTTTGTGTGTGCAGCTATATGTCTTGTATTTCTTCTATTTTAAAGTCTATTTCTCAAATGTCTTTCTTTTACATTTATCTAGTTCATTACTAATAATTCCTGTCTACTCTCTTTTCAGAGCCTATTATTTTCTTGTTACCTCTCTTCAGAACTGTTCTGTTACTGATTTATGCTTTTCTTGTTAAGCTTTGACCATTTGAAAAATTTTCTGAGCCGGGCTCAGTGGCTCAGCCTGTAATCCCGCTCCTTTGGGAGGCTGAGGTGAGTGGATTGCCTGAGCCCGCGGGTTTGAGACCCGCCTGGGCAACTTAGCAAGACCTCATCTCTACAATAAATCAAAAAATTAGCCGGGCATGGTAGCGCGCACCTGTAGTTCCAGCTACTTGGAAGGCTGAGGCGGAAGGATCGCCGGAGCCCAGCAGGTCGAGGCTGTGGTGGCCGGGAGCGGCCACTGCACTCCAGTCTGGGCGACAGAGTGAGACTCCAACACAAAAAAAAAAAAAAAAGAAAAGAAAAATTTTCTGGACTATTTAAAAATCTGAGAGTGCTGTTTTTATTTCCTTTATGGCTACATTTTTGGGGTGTCTTGGTTATTTGTTAGAACATTATTTGGTTTATGTATATGTTTTCTTTCAATTTATTTTTGTGGGGTTAGATTGTAAAGAATTTTTTTCCCTGTGTTTAAATAAAGTTGGGTTTCTTTTAACTATGAAGAGAATGTTCTTCCATAAGGAGCACAGAAAAGTTAGAGTAGCTTTACAAATTCATGGCTCAAGAGAGCTCCTTCCTCTATTTTGACCGTGATGCATTCAGAAATATAGCTTCTTTTTGTTTCTATTTTGTCTGTGGAGGCTAAGATTGATTCAGAAAGTTGTCCTGCCTCTACCTCTGAGACATCCAGAACTTTATAGCCTTCTGCAGCTGTGCGCTCACCTTTAGAAATTGTATTTTGTGGTTATAGTATATTCTGAGATTTTCTCTGCTGGTCACTTCCCAGGGTCCAGTTGGTTCAATTTAGATTTTGTTCTCAGTAGTCTTCAATTTCTTCTGTGTTCTTCTTGTCCATCTTGGAGACTTCGAGATTTTTGAGGCCATGTGCTGCTTCCCACTCTGCATGAGATTCTAAAACAGCACGGGGTGATTTCTTACAGCTTTTCCCTCTTGTCTGCAATTTAGAGTCTGTGCAAAATTGTCTGTTTCATTGCTTCATCTTTACTTGCCTAGCTTCCTGCATTGAGTGTTGGCTACATCCCCCTGTATTCTGAGGTGTATGGGGATTTTGGTCAATGGGCTTTGTTGAATACATTATGAATGAGCTTTCACTTTTACTAACCTAGTTGATTTAAGTGGCTTTTGTAAGGGGATTGATTTTTTTAAACATCATTACTGTCATATTCCTTTTGTCAGAGTCACATTATATGGTTTTTAATTTAAATAATGTAGCTGGTCCATAAAAGGAAAAATATGATGTTCCAAAATCTGATGATGAGGTCAGGAAAAATTGCCCTTGGAATTGAAAACTCATAAAAGTAAATACACAATGTTGAAAATTAGTCATTTAGTTCAATCAGAGTAGTTCACTGATGCCTTTAGAGGTGTGTGTGTGTGTGTGTGTGTGTGTGTGTGAGCTTTTATCAGTATTGGTATTTGTTTTCCTATTCATTAGCCACACCCCCTCTTCAAAAACAATAGCCCATATTTCTGAAGTAGCTAGGCTTGGCTGAGTTGTGCTATTTGCAGTCATGAGATAGGATAAAGATCATTTGGTGGCCCTTGGCCTCATTAGCCAGAAAAATTGTACTGATTAACAAAGCTGAATAAAGAACAGCTTTAGAACACAGTGCTAATGAACCTATGGTCACAATTTTTACACAAGACCATTGATTTCATTCTATCCCATGGCCACAGAGTGCTCCTCAGCACTCAAAATATTTCCTCTTGGTCATAAAAAAAAAAAAACCTGGCTAATGAGCAGGAACAGACAACTGTAAATCCATCATTTCTACTGAAAACATGCCCAGTTATTGGTCAAGAACATGATCTTCATCTATTAGAAACCATGCCAACTCAAAGGTGTTGTCAGCTCCAAAGAGATTAACTATGAAAAGAATTAAGTTCAAATAGTCTCTAAGTCAGCCCAGTCACAGTTCCTCTGTACTTTCCTACTTGAAGTGTCATGTATCAATCAGCAGCATTGCTTTCACTTGAAAGTTGGTCGGAAATGTAGAATCCCAGATCCCATTCCAGACCTACTGAATCAGAATATGAATTTAGCAAGATTTCTCCCTTGATTTATATGCACATTAAAGTTTGAGAAGCACCGAGCTATATCAAAAATTTTGTAGCATCAACTCTTGTTGTATTGCTATTAATAGAGAAAATAGGCCAGGTGTGGTACTCATGTTTTTAATCCCAGCACTTTGGGAAGCTGAGACAGGAGAATCACTTGATCCCTGGAGTTTAAGATCAGTTTGGGCAACATAGCGAGACCTCATCTCTACAAAAAATACACAAATGAGCAGGTGTGTTGGCACATGCCTGTAGTCTTAGCTACTCAGGAAGCAGGAGGGTCACCTGAGCCCAACAGGTCAGGGATGCAGTGAGCTGGGATCACACCACTGCACTCCAGCCTGGGAGACAAAGTGAGACCCTATCTCCAACAACAACAACAAACAAAACAAAAAAAGAGAGAAAACAAATATCTTCCTGGAACAAAGTCAACATTCTTCATTTAATAAGGGCATGAGAGCATCTTGTGAATTAATAAAATTAAAAGTAAATGACTATTTGTCTATTAAATATAAAAATAGCTTTTTTTTTTTTGAGATAGCATCTCGCTGTGTTGCCTAGGCTGATCCTGAACTCCTGGGCTCAAGAGATCATTCCCTCTTAGATTCGTTTGTAGCTAGACTTAAAAACATATGAATAGTATGAATATTATGATGAATATTATGAATATATGAATATTATAAAAATCCATTATCCTATTTATATTAGCTCTGTTTTCTCTTGCACTATGAATATGTGTTCCAATTGTTATCTATCCATCTGCTTTCCTTTAGTTTATATTGAAGTCAAGTGATTTTTTAAATCTCATTTCTATTTTCTCCTAATGCTGCAAGACTTAAGAAAACAATTGTCAAATGGCTTAGTTTAATCTACTGCATAATTCCTTGAGTGGAGCCACTCCACTGATAACTATATTTTACCTAATACACACAGTTATCTAGTGAGTCTCTTGTGTGATCTCTCTTTATTGGAGAGGCTCCAATCACATCCCTTTCTATTCATTTTTACTAATTTTCTTATTAAATAGCACTTATCTCAAATATTTTATTTTCTCCAAAAGAGATATCTAGTGTATTTTCAGGGACTATTTCTGTTTGTGTGTGTGTGTGTGTATGTACTTCTCAGTATACTTGAGGGGAAAAAAAAATCTCTTTTTAGAGTGATAGTAACAGCTTGTTTTCTTGGGACAGCAAAGACATGATATCAGAAAGTTGACTCTCGTTTGTTATCAGACGAGGTGATGATACAAAAAGAACAAGCTCCCATCTAACAATCTTCTATGTGTTACTTCATGCTTTATCATAGAAAGCTCTTAAAACATCACTAATGTCTTCTCCCATATCATGTTATAATAGACACATTTAGCCTATGATTCAATCCCACAATAGAACAATGTCTGTTAATGCTGTCATTTAACCGAGACCTTGGTATAGAGCTCACTTCTATTTTATTGTTTTAATATTTTTACATATAACAATTGGTCATATGCTTTTTGGTGTCCTATTCTTTCCCACCACTCCCTCCCCATCTCTCTCAATTTGTTTTTGGTAAATATGCTTATACCACGGAGACTTGAAGGTTGAGCAGTAATCGGCTAGATGAAAAGGTGAGGAAAGGGCATCTCAGGATAGCTGATCTTATTGTACAATCTTTTGGTCAATTCTTATTATACAATAATGTTATATAAGAATAGTGTACAAAATCATATTGTACAATAATAATCTTATTGTACAATCTTTTGGTCAACTCTCAGTTCCCATTTTACTAAATCTCTTAGCATCATTTAACAAGTCTTGCAAGTTTCCTCTTCCTGAAAAATTTTCTTCCCTTGGCTTTTCCTTCCTGACTTATTGCTTCTCCTGGGACCGTAACAAATCCTTCCTTGTCTCCCTTACCCTGACACTTTGGGTGCCCTAAGGATTTATTCCTCCAGCCTATTCCCTTCTCTATAAGTATTTACTCTCTAAGTGATCTCATCTAGCTGCATGCTTTGAATACCATCTACTTGCAAAAGACTCTCAATATTGTATTTCAGGCTTCATTACACACCTGACTCAAAGCTCATATATACAATTGTCAATTCAACCTCTCTACTTTTATGTCTGATAGCTATCTCAAAATTAATACATCCAAACCAAACTTTTTTTTTTTTTGCCTTTCAACACACATACCTGCTTCTCTCTCCCAGTGTTTTCCATCTCAGTAAATGCAAACCTATGCTTCCAAACATCCTGGAGACTTCCTCCCTCCTCTGGTTCACAACCCACATCCAATCCATTAGCACATCCTGTAGAACTAGCTTTGAAATATATCAAGAAACCTCATCACTTCTCCCATTTAATAGTTTTCACTTCTGCCAAAGCCACCATTATCTCCCACCTGGTCTATTGCAAGAACTTTCCAAATGTTCTCCCTTCTTCTAGCTTGATTTCCTAAATTTTATTCTTCACATGCCGGGGTTTTCTTTTGTTTACAGCAAAAGCCAGATCTTGCCATTTCTCTTTCCTATCCTACACAAAGTAAATCCAAAGTTTTTCTTTTTTTAATTTATTCATTTTTTTTTCAGAGACAAGGTCTCACTCTGTTGCCCAGTCTGGACTGTGATCATAGCCTACTGCAGCTTTGAACTCTTGGGCTCAAGTGATCTTTCTGCCTTGGCCTCTTGAGTAGCTGGAACTACAGATGCACACTAGCATGCTGGGTTAATTTTTTTTTTTTTAATTTAGAGACATGATCTCACTATGTAGCCTAGGTTGGTCTTGAACTCCCCACTTCAAGCAACCCTCCTGCCTAGCCCTCCCAAAGTGCTGGGATTATAGGTGTGAGCCACTGTACTGGGCCCTAAAGCCCCTATAATAGTCTAAAATTTTTCCTTATCAAAGCTCATACTGCCTCTGCAACTTCATATCTTATCACAGTCAGCCTCTCTCCATCCTAATCAGCCCTAAGACCTCCTTTCTGTGACATGGGTATGCCAGCCCTTCTCCAGCCTCTGTACCACACACATGATGTTCTAGCTGCCTGAATGAGCTCGCTGACTCCCTCAGTTTATTCAGGTCTCTGTTCAAATAGATCTTCTTCGAGAGAATTTCTTTGGCCAACCCTCCTCTCTTACAAGCCCTCTGCGTCCTCTTATCTTGATTTGTGTTTCTTCTTAATTACAGATATGTTAAGTCTCGACTTGTTTATTGTCCAACTTCCCAACAGAATGCAAGGACAGATGCTTCATATGTCTTGCTCACTTCTGTATCCCTGGTCCCTAGAACAATCTTAGAACTGTAGACACTCAATAAATGTATATATTGAAAGAAAACCTGAATGGACAAATGTAGAAAGCATGTGCACAAGTTCCTACTGAGGAACACAGAGAGTATGAGGTGCATGAATAGTGTACAAAGCTGGTTATGACTAGTGGCATAAACCTGGTATGTGACCACAGGTCTTCTCGGAAAATTCAATTTATTAATGTTGGAATTGTCTTTTTAATATTTATGAACATTGACATCCAAATATCGGTTAAAACAACTTTAGAAACTATTTATTATACAAACACCTGTGAAGTTTCTATTTTGAGCCAAACACTAATGTTAACACTATTACTACAAGCAGAGAAAGTGACACCCTGGACAACAAATTTGGGAGACTATAAGTTGAGAACCATGTGGGGTAATGTAAAGAATTCATATTTGGCTTCACTATATATTTCTCCTCCTAGCTTAGTTAAATCCTACTCTGGCTTATCTCCAAAAGCAACAAGAGTTAGGAACCCCAGCAGGGTGCAGAGGTCAAAGCCAGAGGCAAAACTAGAGTTTTCTGCAAAGAAGTACTACCTTCTACCTGAGAGTAAAATCCCTGCAACATTTTTAGAGCAAGAGACAACACTGAAGTTTGACAACACTTGCTTATCAGTATGATTTGTTAACAATACAACAGACCCTGTACCAGTGTTGTCTTTTTAGGCATGTGTCATGTCCCACTTTGGGGCAGGTGTTAAGCAAGGTGACTATATTACCCAACACTCAAGATATACTTGTTGCTTGGTTGAATTAAGGACTTGGCAAAATAAGGCAGTATGTTAGCGGTGTCATAAACAACATCCTGGATTAATAGCCATCATCAGACATAAAACTTCCTCCTATTCTTTAGAGTCTCTCATGATCTTCTCTCCTCCATGGGAGTAAAAATCTTTATAGATTTGAAAAGCCATAAGAAGACTGAGCTAGAATTCTTTAAAAATTTTTCAATCTAAGTATTAAAATAAGCCAAGAACATGCATCTGTCAAAATGACAGGTTGGAAATGGACTTCAAATAATACTGTGTTCTCGTATGTATTTTTTTCTAACATCATCCTCCCACTTCAGACTTTCAGTGAACCAAAGTCTGGGATGCAAAGTAGCTCATTCATATTTTAATTCAGGCAAAGAGAATATGAACTTAATCTAAAACTTCCCAGATAGTTGTGTTATGAATTTATAACAGCGGTTCCATAATTTATAGGTTGATGGGACATATTTCCAAAACAACCTGGTATGACTAATGAAACAGTGTGTCACAGTTCAGCAACTGAATAGGTAATGTAGCTACAGGGCTTGATTTCTAAATCACTGAACTCATCATGAGTAGACAGGAGAGCCTGCATCCCTCTGCGATAAAAATAAAGATGAAGGAACATGTGACATAAGGCGCAATGGCATTAAGGTTGAATAGCATGCACCAGATGCCCATTTAAGTTTGGAGAAGTAGGCAAGAAATCATTTATGAATTTTCATAATTTGCAAATATTACCCAGAACAGTGTCCTCAATTCAAACAAAAATGATGATGATGATGCCTGTCATTGATCGTTTTCGGCACGCCTGGCACTATTAAGAACATTAACACAATTATACTGTGATATCAAGTACTGCTATGCTTGATATCATAGTACAATTGTGTTATGCATGGTTGTCACCTCCAAAACTCATGCTGAAATGTGATCCCAGTGTTGGAGTGGGAGGTGACTGGGTCATAAGGGAGATCCTTCATGAAGGACTTGGTGTTGTTCTTACAGTAATGAGTGAGTTTTGCTCTATTAGTTCACAAGAGAGTTGATTGAAAGAGCTTGGTATTTATTCTCTCTGCCTCTCTCTCCCTCTCTCTCTCCCCTCCCTTTCTTGTCATGTGACACACTGACTCCCTCTCCACCTTCTGCCATGAATAAAAACTTCTTTTTACTCAGAAGCCCAGCAGAGGCGAGCACCATGCAGAAACATGAGCCAATAAACTTTTTTTCTTTAAAAATTATCCAGCCTCAGATATTTCTTTATAGTACTGCAAAACACACTAATACTCAAGAACAGCAAGATTTTACTAGTTCTTAGCTCATTTATACATGAAAAAACTTTCTGCTTTTCATCCAACTGCCCTTCACATTTCCTCTTCCAATCACACATATTCCTATGCTTTTACCCTTGGCCTTACTCTTATAATTAGATCTATCACTTTTTTCTAACCTTACAAAATTGTCTGAATTCTGGCTCTGGTTCTTACTTTTCCTCTTCTCTCTTGACAGCCTATATTGCCTCCCCAGTTCTATTACAATAGTAAATATATTATCCTGTAAGATCCACCATTAACTTAACCTTGCAACAGAGAATTCTCAAGCTAATTTCAGTTTGAAGAATGAAAATTTATCAGTTTAAAATGAAGAAATATTTAAATTAAGACCCCTTACCCAGTTGAGACACTTATTGTAACACATAGAATATAACATTTGTTCTCTGCCCTCAAAGCTAGTCCTGGTCATCAGGCCAGAATCCATGTAAACAAATACACAGGCCTATCAAGCAAACATTGAAGAACTTGGAAGAGATAGATAAATGTTAGAATTAATTTGTGGCCCCATTTAGATGATATGTAGAAAGATTCATTAATAAATAAGGATAAAATCTGGCATTAGATAAAGCAAATAATTTAACCCCTTTCCATAGAAGTTCTAGAATACCTTCTACCAAGAATAGCATTCTAGCAATGTTTCAAGCTCCCTACAATTATGTTGGTCAGCACCTGTGGATGCTAGTGAGAGAACTTGCACACCAGACTCCCCAAGCATATCCTTTAGAATCCTACACTATAACTGGGCAGATCGGACTAGCTATTTAATCAATGTATCTTCAAATATTTCTTTAAAAATATCTCCTCTCATTTACACACAGAAGGTGACTGTTCATTCCAGAGGTGATCTAAAAAAAAAAAAAGCCCCCTCTAGAATTTTGGCCCTTGATTAGAAGGAAAATATGTCTTGTTACATAAAGGGAGAACTAATCTTAAAGTAGTTTTTCATTAATCATGATTTCAATCAGATTACTTTGCCCCAAACCTCCAAATACAAGGTCCTCATGTTAAGTCAACAGAAACAGAAGTTCATAAAGTAGTCACTATATCTGGGAAAAAATGCTAAAGATGCATACGTCACAAAATGTTTACAATGGGGAAACGATTAAAACGGGTATTAAGCTAAAAAATAGACTTAGCAGATGTCTGTTTTCCATAACACTTAACAGTTGTGTAAGCCAGTGGAGAGGTTAAAAGACTCATAGTAATAGGTTGTTTATAAGTTCAACTTTAAAGAATAAAGGAAAAAATGAGAAGGAATATTGAATAGTCTGTATTTCAAGTTTTATGGTCATAATTCAAAATGTCTTTGTCTAATGAGATTAAAATAAAATACACTAGATGTTCAGGACTGTGAAGGATTCTAGAGAAAATAATAATAATAATAATAATAATAATAATAATAAAATCACATGTGTCAGTCACTATGTTTGACCCTGTCCATTCATCATCTGCTAACAACGGGACACTCAGGCTAAGGTAGCATTTTAATGTTCATTCTACAGATGAGGAAACAGAGACTTGTCTAGGTTCTGTAGTTTGCCTTTATTCATAGACCTGGCCAAACTTCCAGTCTTCTTATCTGATTCCTGACTTATGATTTGACTCATAAGTATATAGATATTCTACTTCAAAATAGGCCAAAAATAGTTTTATGTCAATGTACAAATATTTTTAAAGGGCACTTAGAATTCCCCCACTCACAACATTCATACTGAACATTTCTGGAACTATCAATATTTGGATACTTATTTAAATATAAAGTATTGCCAATATCTTTGATGAACATAGATGCTAAAATTCTCAACAAGATCCTAGCAAACCGTATTCAACAACATATCTCAAAAAAATCATCCATCACGACCAAGTAGGCTTCATCCCTGGGATACAAGGCTGGTTCAACATTCATAAAACCATAAATGTAATTAAATATATCAACAGATGTCAAAACAAAAACCACATGATTACATCATTAGATGTAGAAAAAGCTTTTGATAAAATCCAGCACCCCTTCTTGATAAAAACCCTTGAACATCTAGGCATACGGGGAATATACCTCAGAATAGTAAAAGCCATCTACAAGAAACCCACAGCCAGCATACTACTAAACAGACAAAAATTGGAACCATTTCCCCTGAAAACTGGAACAAGATAAGGATGCCCACTCTCACCCCTCCTGTTCAATATAGTATTGGAAGTCCTGGCTAGAGCAATCAGAGAAGAGAAGGCAATCAGGGGTATCCAAATAGGAAGAGAGGAAGTCAAGTTACTCTCTTTGCAGATGACATGATTGTGTACCTTGAAAACCCAAGAGAATCTGTCAAAAACCTCCTTACACTGATAAAGGACTTTGGCAAAATCTCAGGATATAAAATAAACATGCAAAAGACAATCGCATTTCTTTACACCAATAATAAACAAACAGAAACCCAAATAAACAACACAATCCCATTCACAGTAGCCACCAAAAAATGAAAACCCTTGGCATCTTCCTAACCAGAGATGTGAAAGACTTTACAATTAAAACTACAAAACACTGCTCAAAGAAATCAAGGATGACACAAACAAGTGGAAATATATCCCATGCTCATGGATTGGAAGAATCAACATTGTGAAGATGTCCATCCTACCAAAGGTAATCTACAGATTTAATGCAATACCCATCAAAATTACCAGCAACATTCTTCTCAGACCTGGAAGAAACAACAGGAATTCATATGGAAGCACAAACGACCAAGGATAGCCAGAACAGTCCTCAGCAAAAAAAAAAAAAAAAACAAAGCAGGTAGTATCACATTACCAGACTTCAAACTTTACTATAAAGCTACGATAATCAAAACAGCTTAGTATTGGTACAGGAACAGGCATATAGACCAATGGAATAGAATTGAGATTCTAGAAGCAAAACCTCAGGTTCTCAACCAACTCATCTTTGACAAGGCCTCCACCACTTACTACTGGGGAGAGGAGAACCTATTCAGTAAACGGTGCTGGGAAAACTGGCTGACCACATGCAGAAGATTGAAATTGGACCCCTATCTATCCCCATACACAAAAATTAACTCTAAATGGATCAGAGACCTAAATGTAAAACCTCAAACCATAAGAACCTTAGAAAATGAAGGACATACCCTCATGGAAATTAGAACTGGCATCCAATTCCTGAACAAAACCCGAAACCCACAGGCCATAAGAGATAAGATAGACAAGTGGGACCTCATTAAACTGACCAGCTTCTGCAAAGCCAAAGAAACCATCAAGAGAGCAGGGAGACAGTCTACAGACTGGGAAAAAGTATTTGCCAACTCCAGTTCTGACAAAGGCTTAACATCTTGGATCTACAAGGAACTCAAACGTGCTGAAAAGAAAAAAATAAACAATCCCACTATAAAATGGGCAAAGCAGGGCTCGGTGGCTCAGCCTGTAATCCCAGCACTTTGGGAAGCTGAGGTGAGTGGATTGCCTGAGCCCACGGGTTCGAGACCCGCCTGGGCAACTTGGCAAGACCTCATCTCTACAATAAATCAAAAAATTAGCCGGGCATGGTAGCGCGCGCCTGTAGTTCCAGCTACTTGGAAAGCTGAGGCAGAAGGATCGCTGGAGCCCAGCGGGCCGAGGCTGTGGTGGTGGGAGCGGCCACTGCACTCTAGTCTGGGCAACAGAGTGAGACTCCAACTCAAAAATAAACAAATAAATAAAATAAAATAAAATGGGCAAAAGATATGAACAGACACTTCTCAAAGGAAGACATCCAAGCAGCCAACAGACACATGAAGAAATGTTCAACCTCATTAATCATCAGGGAGATGCAAATCAAAACCACACTGAGATACCACCTAACTCCAGTCAAAATGGCAATTATCAATAACTCAAAAAATAACAATTGCTGGAGAGGGTGTGGTGAAAAGGGAACACTTCTACACTGTTGGTGGAAGTGCAAACTAGTGCAACCTCTGTGGAAAACAGTATGGCGATTCCTAAAAGCTCTAAATATTGACCTCCCATATGACCCTGCAATCCCCCTACTGGGAATATACCCTGAAGAACTCAAATCATTCTATAAAAAATATACCTGCACACATATATTTATTGCAGCATTGTTCACAATAGCAAGAACCTGTAAGCAACCATGTTGTTCATCAAAAGAGGACTGGGTTAAAAAAATGTGTTACATATACACGATGGAGTACTACACAGCCATAAAAAAGAACAAAATCATGAATTTCGCAGCAACCTGGATAGAACTAGAATCTATAATACTGAGTGACCTCTCACAGAAACACTGAGTATCACATGTTCTCACTCATATACTGAACCTTGAATATCCAACGTATTACTATAAGAAAATGACTGACAGTGGTGGGAAACTATGGGGGGGAGGGGAAGGGAAATGGGATTAATGGTAGTCAATATCTGTCTGGGGACGGGGAGACACCTCTTATCAACAAGGGTGCCTGAACAAAGCATATTTGTATACCTAACCCTTAACTGTACCCCACAATATCATAATAAAAAATATTGATAATTAAAAAATAATAATAAATAAATAAATAAGTAAAAAGAAGTAAACATGGCCCATTGCCTTACTAAGCTATAGTCTGGCCATGTGCTCTTTGAGCTGTGGCTGCCATGTTTTCTTAGCTTTGGCCCCCTCCCCTACCTTGGGGAGATGAATCTCTCTCTCTCTCTCTAATTTACTTTCTAAATAAACTATATTTTTCAATCTAAAAAAGCAAAAAAAAAGTAAACACTATGCTAAATTTGCTAACTGTTCTATTCCTTATACCTTTGCTTTTTTAAAAAACATATTTGTATCCCTAAAACAGTATATTGTTTGTTTTGTCTTGTTTTGTTTTGAGCTCTCATTCTGTCACCCAGGCTTGAGTATATGGTCATGGCTCACTGCAGCCTTGATTCCTGGGTTCAGTGATCCTTCTTGTTCAGCCTCCTGAGTAGCTGGGACTACACGCACACACTAAAACTCCTGGATAATTTTTTTTTTTTTTGTAGAGACAAAATTGCCTAGGCTGGTCTCGAACACCTAGGTTCAAGCAATCTACTGCCTCAGCCTTCCAAAGTACTGAGACTGCAGGCATGAGCCACTGTGTCCTGCCTATTTTTTCTTGATTTTGATCTTTAATAAAATTGAAGTTTGTATTCATCTGTCTTGTTTTTATCCTCACAGTCTATTGTGTAGATTAAGCCATGTGGCTATGCATGACTCTAATCAATTGGTTTTCAAACCAGGCTAGCTAAGCCAATCACTTGTGGGTAGATTCTGGACACAGGTATTTTTGAAAGGCATCTCAGATAATTCCAATGTGTGGATGGCCAAAGCCACTCCCTGTCTCACTGACCTCGTCTCGACCATTCCCCTTACCTGCTTACAGAAGGCCACCCCCAGTGGTCTTTCTGTTGCTCAGACATGCTGGGTTTATTTCTGCCTTAAGGTCTTCATAGTTGCTGTTTCCTCCTCCATTCAGGATACCACATTTAGTTGTCAAATCTCTTTGAGTTCCGCTTGGCTCTAAGTTTCTCAGGCTTTTGTTTTTGATAACCTTAGTCATTCTGAGAAGTGCTCATCTGGTATTTTGTAGAATGTCCCCAAATTGAGTTTGTCTGGTATTTTTCTCATGATTTTACTAGAGTTACGTATTTTAGAGTGGAAGACCACAGAGGTAACATACTATTTTTATCACATCATATCAAGGGTGCATACATGACTTATCACTGGTGTTAACCTTGATTATCTGGCTGAGGTAGTGTTTTCAGATTTCTCCTCTGCAAGTTTACATTTCCCCCCTTTCCATACTCTTACTCTTTGGAAGCAAGTCATAAGGGTAGCCCACAATCAAGGGCTTGGCCATCAAGCCCCACCTCTTTGATCAGGCAGTATCTACACAAATTATTTGAAATTCTTCTGTGTGGAAGATTGGTCTCTTCTCTGCCATCTGTAATTATTTATATCAGTATGGACTCAGGAATATGTATTTTATAAGTACTACTTTATACTTTGCTCAAATTGTTCCAACTTTGACCATTATGAGCTCTTTCCATTGGCTTCTGTGTGTTTGGCATAACCCTACTCTTTTGTAACACTGCAAGACCCTCCAGTCTCATCTTGTAGCTTCTACTCAGTCCTAGTGCCACCCATTTCTCTATGGCACCCTCTTTCATTTGGGTGCTTGGTTACTACTAGTTGCTACTAGCAAATTATTGCTCTAGGCCCTCTCAGTTGATAGAATAGAAGATACAAGTATGTATATTAACCCATGTATAGAAACATATCTATATATCTGTGTCCATTTTAAGCTGAACATGAGTTTATACAATGTACCCAAATATAACGCAGAACCATATGGTTTCTTCTAGGCCTTCTCCCCTTTAGAGAAGCCCATTTTGTAAGAATCTGTCAAAGCGCTTTTTATGTATTATGGAAAAGAATCCTCAATAGTAGCTGATTAAGTAGTGAAAAATGTAATGTATTAGAAAATAAAATAGTATTATGGAGTACAGAGAAAGCTCTGGTAGATTCCTTTTACAAATTGCGTGGTCTATTCTTAAATTTATGTGATGAGCCACGACATCTTGCTGCAAGGCAGAGAACATGGCTAAACCATTATTCTCAAGGTGGATATCCAACTTGATAAGTCAGTTGAGATTTAAAAATACAGAGCTGGCTGGGCATGGTGACTCAAGCCCATAAATCCCAGAACTTTGGGAAGCCAAGGCAAGAGGATTGCCTGATCTCAGGGGTTCAAGACCAGCCTGGGCAACTTGGTAAGACCTCATCTCTACAATAAACAGAAAATAAGCTGGGTGTGGTAGCACATGCCTGTAGTTCTAGCTACTTGGAAGGCTGAGGCGGAAGGATCACGTGAGCCTAGCAGGTCGAGGCTGTGGTGGTCGTGAGCATGCCACTGCACTCCAGCCTGGACAATAGAGTGAGACTCTGACTCAAAAAAACAAACAAACAGAGCTATAAATGTTTGTGAGCCATACAAGTCATCCACAAGAAAATTCTATTTGATTTCATCAGTGACTTCCTAATCTCTTTTCTAAAAAGTATTATAATAGTAATTCTATTGAAAAAGAAAAAGCAGAGAGAGTCATCAAGTAAAATCTAAACCACCCTCTCCATGTTACCCATTGCTCCTCTGTAGAAGTCATCAGTAATAAGATTGTTTTAATTGCCGGATTTTCCATTAACATTTAAACACATATGCATATATTTTTATAGTATTTGTATATGCCACATACTGTTTTATAATATTTTGCACATAACATTGTGTCTTATAATGATATTAAAAATGTCTGCGTGCCTCAACTTTTAACTCTTCATTGCTGCCAAACTTACTTGACCAGGGAAATGTTTTTTAAAGCTAATCCTTGAAGTGAGTGAATCGATATACCAGATGTGTTTTAACATGCTGGTGTGACAAAAGTGGCTTATTCCACTCATGCCCTGTCTTTGTAGAAACTCTTCAGCTGACTCCTGAATGGGTTTGTTTCTCCCCGCTTCATCTTCATCAACCTGATGAACATCTAGAATTCCACTCTCCATTGAAGGGGGCTTCCAAGTATCCAAATCTATTGAAAATGGGAGTTTTCATGTGGGAAAAGGCAGTTGAGGAGATATGTAAAATCTTGGAGTTGTGACACTTCATTTTTGCTGAAGGTCACCAAGGGCCAGGCTGGCTGAAATTGTTGAGTAGTGCTCCCAAGACAAGGAGAGCTGACATCATATCACCTCCTACATAGCTTCCCCAGCACTGGCTAACATTGGTATTACTTCTTGAACTTTAGCATACATCAGAATCACCTAGAGGGATCTTTCAGTCTGATGCAGGCCCTGAGAATTTGTGTTTCAACTGGTTTCCTGGTATAGTTGTTCCACACTTGGGGAATGTATGGTGTTCCCATCTTGCTGACTCCACACTGGAGGCTGAGGCAGGAGGATTACTTGAGCTTAGGAGTTCAAGACCAGCCTAGGAAGCATAGCAAGACCTTGTCTCTACAAAAAGTAAAAAAAAAAAAAAAAAAAGGAAATAGCCAGGCATGATGGCATGCACCTGTCGTGCCAGATACTCAGGAGGTTGAGGAAGGAAGATCGCTTGAGCCCAGGAGTTCAAGGCTGCAGTGAGCCATGATTGTGCCACTCCAGTCTGGGCAACAGACTGTGACACTGACTCAAAAAAGAAAGAAAAAACACCCTAAGGATGTAAAAGTTGAGATTTGTTTAGGAGAAAGTGGGAAGAAAAGGTGAAGAAATCCATCAGTTGATAACTTGAGTTATCCCACTACTGGAAAAAAAATCTGAGACTTTGTTGCATCATGAAGTGTATTTGCTTTGTCACTTGTTTTTTGCACTACGTTATCTACCAAACTGAAGAATATCTGATGAGTTTACACATATATTTCACTAGAAATTGTGGTCAACATGATGTCAGTCCTACCATGGTGCTCATTTGTTCATTATATTGTTACACTGTCTATATGAAGAAGTGGAACAGCTTTAAGAAAAAAGTTTTGTAACTACCAAGTAATTATTGAGAGGGTGACTTTGAAAATCAAGTTTAATCCTTTCATTAGAGTACATTGCACATCCAAACAATGATAATGGTTACCATTATGGAATCATTACCGACTGCAGGGTACTTGCCAAGCACTTTACCCAAGTTAGCTCCTTTAATAAAGGAGTATTGAAATGCATGAATAAGTCTAACTCATCATGCAAGGACTTGAAATGAGCATGGTTCTGACTAGAAAGAAGATGCCTTCTTGTATTAAAAAACTTCTTCTTTGAATAAGGTATGTTGAAAAATAATTCCAACAACTTTACTTTTCCTGAAGAAACAATTTTGAGAAAAATAGAATTGGTCTCCAAGTGGAAGTGACAGTATATTTATGGCAATTGAGGGACTCAGTCTTTTCGGCTGGAGATCTCGGTATGGCAAATTAATGGATGTTGACTCAGGTTTTTTAATACCTTTTGAGATATATCGAAAGTGTACACAAATTTTCACAAAGTGAACACCAGCACCATCCAGATCAAAAAAACAAAATACTGTTTTACAAAACACCCAGCAGTGCCCTCTAGCCCCCTCTAGTCATCAGTCCCCTAAAAGTAATCAGTGCCGTTTTCTAACACCATAGTTTAGTTTTGCCTATTTTTGAACTGATGTTCTTTTTAACTTTAGTTTCATCAGTTCTGATGATTTGATAAAAGATGGCAATTTGAAATGGAGCACTTTTGAGATAATGTTTGGATAATTTTTAACAGAATCTATCTCGTCATAATGTAATTTTTAAATGTATTCTTAATATCACTGTGAAATTTAAATAAGCTTTAATTTTTGTTTTCCTTCTCAATTTGAAAAAGACTTTGGTGATATTTGGTAAGGGCTCCAAAGACATTTTGTGGCCAAAAAAAGGGATCAAGATACATAAGCTCCTCCTCACATAGATCAGGAGGCGTGATGTGACCTCTCTGGTAGACAAATCACAAAGGCACCCAGACAGGAGTAGTGGGTATTCCCTGGCTGAACTGAACAGCGCATGCTAATAAGGCCAGATGTAGTTAGACCAAAATATTAAAAATGTATTTTCATGTTAAATGTTCATTGTTCTTCTTTCTCTAGGAAGAATAATCCACTCTCCTGGACTATTGTTGCCGGGGACCATGACAGAACCCTGAAGGAATCAACTGAGCAGGTGAGAAATGTCTTTAAAGGTCATTCTGCCTGTATTCCAAATGCCAGGGACTACCCTTAGCTAAAATGTGTAATTAGTTATTAATCTTCTAGTGTCCTTTTACACTTAGCCTTTATACCCACATTTTAAGATGCAATTCAAGATCACATTTTAATTTGAGAATTTAGTGAAGTAGGGTAAGAGGTGCAAACTCAGGTCCAAGTGCATAGGTCCACGTAGTTTTGTTTCTCTAAGACCACCAGTTTGCAGTAGGTAGCTCACAGCCTCCTGCAAATTATAAACTGACTATGGAACACAATGTTCACTCTCTGGGGAATGGGCTGCCTGAGACCCAATCCCCACCACTACACAATATGTTCATATAACGAATATGTATATGTACCTCCTGAATCTAAAATTTAAAAAATTATAAACTGAGATCACGCTCTTAAATTCAATACAAAGTGTCCTTCATTGCTGATGTATGCAAATACAGAGATTTAAGTACTATTTTGTCCATTATGCAAAGAAGTAGCTTGATTCTTTGACTCTCATCTTGTAATTTCATTTGCTTGCCACTGATACAGGTGAGAAGGGTCAAACGCATAATAGTGCATGAAGACTTTAATACACTAAGCTACGACTCTGACATCGCCTTAATACAGCTGAGCTCTCCTCTGGAGTACAACTCGGTGGTGAGGCCCGTGTGCCTCCCGCACAGCATGGAGCCTCTGTTTTCCTCGGAGATCTGTGCTGTGACCGGATGGGGAAGCACCAGTGAAGGTAACATTTTACTTTCACATAAACATCACTGCCGGTTGTTATTTTTGAAAAATAGGACTTGTAAATGATATCAAGCTGAATGTTCTTTGGCCCTTCTTCTTTCTAAAATATGGAAATTATGTTTTATTTAGCAGTAATAGATCGGCAAGTGAATAGACAATGAGCTGTTTTAAATTCCTCCTTCAAGATAACTTAGATTATAAACAGACGAAATTAGGAGCCAGCCTTTTCTGTAAAGGGCCAGGTAGTAAGTCTTTGAGGCTTTGTAGGCCTTATGGTCTCTTTTGCAACTACTCAAGTCTACCATTGTAGTGTATAGCAGCCATAGACAATGTGGGATGGAGTGGGTATATCTGTGTTCCAGTAGAACTTTATTTATAAAATTTAAATTTCATATAATAGTCATGTCATGAATTAATTTTCTTTGAATTGTTTTCGACCATCTACAGATGTACAAACCATTCTTATTTCATGGATTATACAGAATAGGCCTGTACTTGCCGGGTGGCACAGAACAGACCCACTGGTTATAGTTTGCTAGCCCCTGGCTAGATTATAGAGTTCTTAAAGGCACAGTAGTAAAATACTGAAAGATCAGAATGGGTGGATATTTGTTTTCTGCTTCTTTCACTATATAAGAGCATTTTCTTTGTATATTTTCCTTCTGTGTGTCATTTACTTGGAATTTGTGAGCTTGAAGAAGAAAGGAATTTCTCTTTGCCTACAATGTTTGTGTTCACAGCTTACTGTGCTACCTGCAGCCAAATTGCATTTTAATAAAATCTTCATGCCTACCACATGAGAAGCTTTTATCACCTCCATTTTACAAATGGGGAGGTCGCTGCAAAGATTTAAGTAACTTACTAAGACACCATGACTAGTAAATATCAAAGCTAGGATTTACGATCACCATGGTTCAGATGATAATCATTCCTTAATGATTTCTTCTTACACTTAGAATCAAATCTGTACTCCTTAGCCTAGCTTAGAAAGCTTTTGGTGACTGGGACTCCACTTCTCTCTCCAACACCATTTCCTTCTTTTACTTTGTTTGTGAATTTTCAGGTACTGTGGCTTGCTTGCGTTCTCTTAAACACCAAGCTTGCTCTGCTTTCTGTAGTTCTCAATTTTGTGTGGTCCTACTTAGAACACTCTTATTATAATCTGCTCTTAATTGCCTCCTCATCATTCTATTCTCTACTGAAATGTTATTTCCTTTCTCAGACCACATTGCTGCAGTAGGACTGCCCTTCCATCACATTCCCCACTACCCAGTTTTATCATCTTATTGCACTTAAATGTAGTTGGCATGATTTTATGTAATCATTTTCTTCATCTCACCTATTAGAATGGGAACCTCTTAGAGGCAGACCTGTCATTTGCCACTCTCTCTCCAGGGCCAGAAGTATACCAGCATAGAGTAATCATTCAGTAAACATGTGTTGACTTACTGGTTTCAAAGCCCTTGAATAAACGTGCCTTCTCTCTAACACCTTCAACCTTCACCAATTCCATGACCACCAGACCACTAACAGAGAGTTAAAAGTCTTATAAATTATGAATTTACTGTTTCTAGCTAGGAGAGAAAATGAATTCTTGATTTTGAGACATGGGCAGCCACATTGATGGAGATGCTCTCTGGAAAGAGGATTTTTAATATACAAACCAAATGCAAGATTTAGAGTTGGACCTAGGCTTAAGTCCTTGTTCTGTCCCGTGAGCACCATGAAATTAAATTTTCAGAGGTCTGGCTTTCTCATGTGTGAGACCAGTGGGATTAACCTCTCTCACAGTGTTATTATATTATTAGGTTAGAATAAAGAGCTTTGTAAATATTAAGATACTATATAAATGGAAAGTAATTTTTATTAATGTTATCCCCAAAAGGTGTAGGGCTATAAAATACTAAACTTTTAAAAACTTAGCCATAGATAAAAAATGATCGAATAAATCATCCCGAAAACACATTAACATAGACCTGCCTGAGGGTCAAACAAGAGAAGAAACTGTTTCGCATTTTCTTAAATTGGATGTGAGATTAGGCTTCATTGATAGTAAAGGGAAAGGAATATATGATTTTTATTTATATTAGGAAATCATATAAGCATATATTGTCACATATAATTATATATTTATATAATACATGCATAAACATACAATCATTTATGTTTATAATCATATAAATCATATATAACACCAATTCATAGTTTACTGAATTTTTCTTAATTCTTATGCAGCAATATCTGAGACACTAAAATTTAAATTAGAAATTAGCTAGAAAAAAAGTGTTTCTGGTCTTGGTCTATTGCCAATGGCCTCTCTTTACAAAGATGCCAAATTTGGAAATGAAGACATAGTGCATGAAACACATGTTTTTTTTTTTAATGCAGTATTCCACATCAGCTCAGGCCATAGGGAATGACTGCAATTATGATGGTACAGAGCAAGTATGAACTTAAATATATTTCTTTAACATCACTTGTTGCTTACTTCATCATCGACTCTCCCTTTCTGAATCTGCTTCTTAATCAGGTGGCAGCCTAGCAAGCCGCTTACAGCAGATTCAAGTGCCTATATTAGAAAGAGAATCCTGTGAACGCACTTACTATTCTGCTCACCCAGGAGGCATCACAGAAAAGATGATCTGTGCTGGCTTTGCAGTTTCTGGAGACAAAGATTTCTGTCAGGTGAGAAGATTCTGATTTTGTATAGGAAAGTAGAAAATTACCCTTTGCTGGAGAGTCTTCTTAGAATGGAGGAAACTTGGCCTGTGCCTTAAACATCACACCACATCCCCACATGAAGGTCAGTAGGGCAACAGGAAGAGTCAGCTACTCAGTGTAAGCATGTGGAAGTGGCAGAGAGCGGCCAGAAGCAATGTCCAGCCAGAAAGGCCAGTGGGTACAGAAGATCCCACAAGAAGGTAGGAGATAGCAGTACCACTAACCAGGCCCAAGGGTAGGAAGATGTGTGCAAATGCATTTAAGTCCTCGGGAATAGGAAAATGAACAAATAAATGTACTAAAGTTATGTATCCTACTTATAAAAATTGTATTGTTTTAAATTATTACTAATCTTCTGTGTCCTCTCACTTAATTTCCTATCACAGATTAAAATAACCACAAAGATGTCAATTGGACAAGCATGATCTTATCAAATTCAGAATCAACTAAGAAAAAGACAATATAGATGAATGGATTGGAAAATACCAGTTTTAATATTCACAGAGTCAACTGAAGAATGTGACTTTAGACATATGACCTAAAGAGTTTCCAGTGCTCTGTCTGCCCATCTCCAATCTCTAGTCTGAATTTGGGGCAGCCCACCTAAGGGAAAGTTTGGGCCTGTAGGACAGACACATTTCTCCAGACTTATTAATTGTATCTGTCTGGATAGAGAGAGAAGAATGAATGTTCAGTCTTTGCAGACATTGATAGTTTTCCCCATGACTCAGTCAAGAAACATGAGCCAATGAATATCATCTCCATGAGGAGAAGAAACTGGGCATTAATCTAGGTGGAAGTCTTTCCATTTGAAAACATGAGGAGAGAAGAAACACTGAATATAAGTTTATTGTAGTTCATGGTGTCAAGCACTACTTTAGTTCTGTTTTAATGTTGCATATCTTAATTTGCACTCCCCAGAAGCAGACCTTGAGATAAGGTTTCACATGTAATGGTCTGTTTTAGGAAGTGTGAGTATCACCGATAGAAAAGTAAGGCAATGGTGCAGGGAAGGGAAGGCCCGCAATCTAGGATGTGCTCACGAGCCAGATAGCACAGTGAGGACTAAAGTTTAATCCTGCAGGAAGCAGTGATACAAAATATGGTGTAATTATCCATCTGGGGTGTGAGGAAACTGGGATATTTATATACTACTTCCCAAAAGCTATGGTTTGAGGGCTCCTGTGGGATGGGGCTACTCATTTCTCAGCATTTTCCACACTTTTGGGTTTTCTCATGAGTGGGTGTAGAGAATGGGGAAGACCCTCAGGCACAGAGTTGGGATATGTGCTGGAAGAGCTGAGGACTATGGGAAGGGTGCTCCCCCATCTGCTAGAGTTACATAAATTTCATCTTAAAAAATCAGAAGAGTACCCTGAATTGGTGTGTTCATTCTTCCCCTTAGTCTGTTGTAGAATTTGAAGGATGGTTTTTCTTCCTTTTTTTAATTAAGGAAATCACAAGTGGGTCTGTCATTTGTCATATATGACAACATCTAATATTACAGAATGAGCTGATTTTGTGTCAAGAGAAAACATAAAAAAATCTAGAGGGGGGTTAGAAAGGTCCATGTCACAGGTGACCCAAATATCATTATCTAATTTGGCACTTACTATTTCAGCTATATACAACTGTCACTTTGGCCACAAATTGACCAAATTTACTGCCAATATTTGAGAAGAAAAGGAAGAGTTGAGAGCCTAATAAATATGATTAGCTCTCTTTTACAAAGAACACTGAAGTACTGAAAGGGTGACTCTAGAAACTTACTTTGATAAAATGGATTCTAATATTTCTAGCAGATAATTGATTTTTATTCTCCTGTGTATGCTCAGAGGAATGAGACTTGCTAATGTAATTTCTCATCTAGGAAAGTAAAAATAACAGTGTTGGAATGTGGAGATGAGGGTTTCAGACATGCGATGTAGACTCCTACTGTTCTTTGCTCACTGGATTTTAGATTTTTTTATTCCAAGTTCTTTTGACCTACAGAGTGATAGATTTCTATCTTCAGAAAGATGTATGTCCTATCCTGTTAACTTTTTCAATGTATGTCATGCTTTTCTCCTCCTTGCTCACTATATCTCAGCCCCACAGATTGCCTTCTAACCTCCCAACTCGCCACATCTTGCCTGTCTCGTGGTCTTAGCCCAGATATATCTTCTGCATAAAATGCAAGTTTTTGAAAATCTGGCTCCTTCTCATCTTCATGTATCAGCTCCAATGTCATTTAAACTACATACACATATATGTACATGTAAGCCCACACGTACCTAACTTTACTCTCTACCATTCACTCTGTATATTTCCTTTATAGCTACTGTCACCATTTAATTTGTTTATACTCTGTCTTGTTCAGCATGCCTGGCTCACAGTAGACACTGAATAATTTTTAAAATAAAAATAAAACAAAACATCTGACTGGACAGAGCAGACCATTTTCAAACTACAAGGGAGTCTTAAATATAACCTTTAAGTGAAAAAAATTAAGCCCAGGGAAAATGTTAATTGTTCTAGATTACAGACTAGGGGCTCTTTATTCCTAGTTTAGTGTTACTTCTGTGAAATTCTTCATATAAAATAAATATCTCAAATATGTATTATCAGCTCAATTTATTTTATATGAAAACAAATAAAGGACTTAGTTTAGTCCTAAATACATTTGTGATTTGTGTCCACCCCTTCCTGCAAAAGACCTGATTGAAAATTGGAAGGACTACCTTAAAAAAAATCCTGTATTTTAAAACTTATTAAGATAATCTAATGTAGAGCATTCTATCACAAATAAAGCCCTTATTAAGTATCTATTATGTATTGTACTAGGTCCCCTAGGATACAAAGATGAATAAGTTGCAATGCCTACCTTCATTGCATGTGATACAAACAGAAATATACATAAACAAATACATAAACAGAAACACACATAAACAAGTACATATGTTGGTGCCACCATTGACTGTCACGTTAAACCTGAAGAGACACATATAAGATGTCAGTGTTAATTCATAGATAAATACATGTGACATACATATTTTGGTGCTTTTGGTAATGTTTCTTTTCTTCAAAATCTCTCTTCCTACTTATAATTTGTTAATTTAAACAAAGTAACTATTTTGAGGAGTATTGATAAGATAACCTTCTCCATCTATATGAACTTCTTGATGCTGTTGAATAGTATTTCTGCCTTTTTGAAATATATACTCATTCTGACCATTAGCATATCTAAAACAGTAAAAAGAATAATAATAATTATGATTTAACATTTCCATGTGTCTTTCTTTGAATTCTGTAATTGTGTAAGCCAGATATTAGAGCTGTCTGAGGTAGCGCCATTGATTAACATTGATCACCTTGGTGGAGAGGAAAGAACACTGGTTTCTGGCAGGTGATAATGGGCTCAGATTCTACTGCTGCCATTACCTGTGTGTGTGAAATGGGACAGATCCCTTATTTGTCTAAGTGTAAGTTCTCACATCTAATATCCTGACAGGTCAAATTAGGCCCTTAAAGTCTCTGAAATTACTTAACTTTGGAATCTATAGGTAAGCTGAAATAATACATTTTAATAGATATTAGATAGCCTTTAAATTTTTCTTCACCAATACCCTCTTCTAGTTTTTCTGCATATGTCATAATTCTATGTTTTGATTGCTCTGAATAGATTGTGTCAGTCAAGATAATCAGTGTTAGGGAAAATACTATTTATGGAGGTTGCCACTCAATGATCTTAACCCAATTACCTTAAAGAAATACATAGCCTATTTTGAGGGCTAATTCAGTTTGAGTCACTGTATTGTTTTCTAATTAAATTTTGATTTTTTAAAAAAGATACACCTTGAAATCTTAACTATTACAGTTTCACTAATTGGTGATATTATTTAAGGAAGGCACCCCTCAGTGGAGCTGGGAAGACTTAGTAATTATTTTCTTATTGTGTGAACTAAGCTTTATCTTGATTCCAAATCAAAGTACCATCTGAAGACTTAATAATTATTTTCTTATTGTGTGAACTAAGATCCTGGAATCAAAGTACCATCTGAAACACACTTAATTGTTTCCTTTTGCAGAAGAAGTCAAAATACAGTTAAGTATCTAAGATATACAAATTGACCAAGACTTAAAAAAATTAAACACATGAATAAATTATTGATCATTTATGTTCTAAAAATGAAAGCAGGAGTTCCAGGTTAAAGCAATCTTCTAGAACATGTTTTCTTTGTGTTTCAGGGAGACTCTGGTGGGCCATTAGTATGCAGACATGAAAATGGTCCCTTTGTCCTCTATGGCATCGTCAGCTGGGGAGCTGGCTGTGTCCAACCATGGAAGCCAGGTATATTTGCCAGGGTGAGGGTCTTCTTGGACTGGATCCAATCCAAAATCAAAGGTAAACAGTTTTCAGATATTATGAAAACAATGCCTCTTTCTTTAGAGTGGGTTCGGAAACAGTCAGTGTAGTACAAATAAGCATCATGAAACAGAAAACCATAGAGTGAAATTTTATTTCAAAACACATTAAAATGCAAGGTTCTGTAAGAGTAAGTTCTCTCATGGGCAGAGTTAGAGTAAAAATGACTTTTTCTGAGACTACTTTAATCCTGGATTTGCATTTTCTTTTGACAGTGATGCTTTGATACAGACTACATTGGTTCTCAGGCTCTCGTCTTTATTTTTAATACATTCTCCTCAAATGCAGGTCCTGTTTCACTTCAGACAAATAATAAAAGAGAAACCTTAAAACAACAGTCACCACCACCCACACCTTCATCAGATGGTGCATCTGGGCTAGGTAATAAATGTTCACATTGTTCCATTAATACATCCAACAAGAACAAAAAAAGCATTGTATATCTGGGTCCACTAATTTTCTTTGGAACACTCTAAACTCTGTGTTTTCCTTTTGGATGGCAGTTTATGCTGAAAGCAAGGAGAGTTGCTATTTTTTTATGATTGCTGGGGATCTTTTCTGCCCCACAGGTATAGCTGTTACAGGTTAAAAAAAAAAAAAAACACACACAACTTGTGGTTGTGAATAAAACTGTTTAAAACTCTGGGCAATTTTTTTCTACCTGAACAAAGTCCTATGGCATTCAAATGTCTTTCTGGGTAAAGATTCTGGGTCTAAGATGACCAAGACCAAAATCAGTATTAGTAGCTTTCTTAATTCTCCTACAATTGTTAGTGTCTGTTTGACAACAGGATTTTGATTTTTAGTCAAAAGCTAACAGCAGCTGGAGAATTAGAAATCTGTAAGAGCCTTGTGGAAAGATGAAAGTTCTATTATCCCAACACTCATGGGTTCCAAATGGCCAGAGTCTTTCCCTTGTCACCCACCTCTGCCCCACCCACCCCCACGTACATTCAACCCCAGTGAACAACTAGGAAGAGTGAAAGGAAAAGGAGATGCAAGACATGCAAAAGAGAACTACTAGAGTGATGACCTTGAGTAGAAGAAAGGAGATGGGATCTAGTGTTCAACAGAAGGGGTTGGTCTTAGGAGCAAAGTACACTTCATCCATAGTTGCAGATGTAAGGTAGAATATTTAGGCACTGGTGCAGGGTAGGCAGGTATATGGGGATGGGAGCTTAGGGAATTTCTTTTCTGATTGCTTCTATTTTCTCAGCAGATGAAAGAAGGAGTTGTATAAGAAAGTGTGATTTTAAGAGAAAATAAAGTATGAAATATTTCTCTAGAAGAATGACATAGGGAATAGACTAGGCTTCCTAGGCACCATAAAGATCCCCTGAGATAAATGATCATGAATTTAAAGAGAGAGAATTCCCAGTTAACTTACTTGTAAGTTTTCCTTTGGAGACACTGAAGTAGAGGCAAAGCATGTAGACAGTGGGTTACATCAGAGTGGAGTGTTCCCAAATATGTAAGGACATAAGAGTTCAGAGTACATGTGAGGAAGTGATTAAGAGGCTGAATCATTGGTATTTAAGATAGGTAAGAAGTGAAGTAAGGATGAGAGATGAGTTAGGACAGGAAGGGTGGTAGGATAGGTGAACTACAAGTCTCAAAGGGTGAAAGGAATGCTGTGGGGAGCTGAAAAGATGGAAGGTTGTGGTTGGAGAGAGTGGTGCTTAAAAACAAGATTATGGAAGGTTTGGAGTTATTGCTATTGATCAAGTCTCTAGGGGACTGTTGGTATGAGTGGCAGAAGTGAGGTGAAGGACAGAATCATTGGAGGAAAGTTGAGGAATTGAGAAACTTCAGTATTGGAATCAACATCTATATAGCTATTGAAACCAACAAGAACTACAAGAATATTGTTGGGGAAAATGACCACTAAAATCTTCCAGGAATGAGGAGTCATCTGGTAACATGAGAGGCAGAGCTGAAGATGTGTAGATTTAAGTTAAAAAACAATCTGGCAATGAGTTGAGATGGAGAACAGACTTAGGTCCAGGATCCTAAAAACTACTGATTTCAATGGTTTGAGTCAAACGAGTGATTTCAGTGAATGTCTAAGTAAGTTAATACATGTAACACACTTAGAATAGATAGGGCCTGACCATGATAAGAGTCAAGAGGTGGTGGTGATAGTAGCCATCAAATGTATGATTTGGTTTTTCTGTTTTCACTTTGTTTTGCTTTTTTTTTTGAGTTGGAGTCTCACTCCATTGCCCTGGCTGGAGTGCAGTGACATGATTTGTAGAAATGAGGTCATACTATGTTACTCAGGCTGGTCTTGAACTCCTGGGCTCAAGAAATCCTCCCACCTTTGGCCTCCCAAAGTGCTGGGATTACAGGTGTGAACCACTATGCGCAACCAATATATTATTTGAATGATCCTATTCAGACTTAGAAAATAAACACTATTAAAATGTAAAGAATACATTTCTCCTCTGCGTATGCTTAAAAATGCATGTGCATGTCCAAGAACTTTGAGATGTTACATATGAAAGAATATCATTTAGTTTTAGTTCTATGATTATTTTATGAGAAAATATTAGCACGATATCAGATTTAGCACCCACTCACTCGCATCATTTGCTTTTTACTCTAGAGAATTAATGTATCTTAGCCATGGATTTTTATTTATTTATTTATTTGTTTGTTTATTTATTTATTATTTCTTTTTCTTTTTTCTTTTTTGAGACAGGCTCTCACTGCAGCTTCGAACTCCTAGGCTCAAGCAATCCTTCCACCTCAGACTCCTGAGTAGCATGACTACAGAGGCACACTTGGCTGATCATTTAAATTTTTTATAAAGACAGGGTCTTGCTTATGTTGCCTAGGCTGGCCTCAAACTCCTGGGCTGAAGCAATCCCCCTGCCTCAGCCTCTCAAAAAACTGGGATTGAAGGCATGAGCCACTGAGCTGGCCTTGGCAATAGTTTTTTGAGAGATTATTAGTCCCTTTTATAAAGTGCTGTGACTTGTTGAGCATTCACGGCTCCATATTATTTTGTACCAAACTGCATTTCAAGGCAGATTTATTACAGAGGACTCACATAGAAAAGGAGAAAGATTGAGAAGATTGGAAAGACATTTTGGGGACAGACTATGAAATATCTTGCAATTGGTGTTACTTGAGCCACTTTGAGCAGGAAAAGAACTTAATTCTTTTGTTTCAGACACCATTTCAGAATGGAGGGCATGGGAGGGAAGATTATAGACCAGGAGACCATTTAGTTAAAAAAGACCTGGTAAATATCTGATTAGATCATAGTAACCATATAAAGAAAAAGGAGAATTCACAAAGAAGTAACAGAGGATGAGGCAATGGATAGAATCCTGAATTCTCACAGCACTCCATTTCCCTTATGCTACCTTTCATCTCTACTCTTCTCAAAAGTATGTTTACATGCCTGTCTCCTCAGAGTGTTCATTTCTCTAGGGCAGAGCATGCACAATAATTTATGTGTTCATTAGTACCTATATTAAAATATGAATACATTACAGAATGTTTCACTTCGTAATTGCTCAGAAAGTTCTTCTCAAAGGAATAGGTATGGGGAAGAGTCAGGGATGAAGCCTGAGTGAGCATATTAGAAGGAGCTGCTGATTGCAGAGTCAGTGAGCCAGAGAGCTGCTGGCATCTAACTGCAGCAGGGTTACCCACAGGTCAAGGTGACCTTGGACTTAGCAAGCTGAAAAAGTAAGAGACACCCCACTATGTTCAGCAAATTCTTTTTTTCTTGACCTCAGTCTCAAGCTCTATGCATGTAATCATTTGTCCCAGCAAGATAAATGCTCAGCTAATTTAGCTACACTTTTAGAAACAGGTCTTCAGTTGCCTATCAGAGAAGAAATGAAAACCTGTTGGGAATAGAAAATGCAATGCTCTGTGAACTTTCTAAGAAATTTTAAAAATATACTTAAGATTCATTTTAAATCATTATGATTTAAATTCTATCCCACAATCTCATTTCAAGAAAATAGAACACATTAAATGGAATTTTTTTTAGCACAAGAACTTGTAACTGAGAGTAATAAAGTCTTAATTTTCTTCTTGCAAGCCTAGGTTTTTCAAGCTTGTGATAGAACCTTGTTCTTCTTAGCCTTGTTTATATTGCTCTCTCGTGTCTGTGTGTTTTGAATTGTAGGCTGTTGCTCTGAAGGGACGCTAGAAGAATCCAGAGAATTTTCTTCAACTCCAAGATACCCACTGGATTATAGAGGAAAACTGGAATGTTCTTGGGTGCTTAGAGTTTCACCACGCAGTATGGCAAAACTTACCATTGAGTATCTGTCACTCCCTGTGTCTCATGTGTGTCAAAACTTAGTCCTGATTATTTATGAAGAGGGTCACCGTGAGAGAAAGGTGTGAGGTATTCCTTCCTGGTATTGGAACTTTGTGCCAGGAGCCTTTTCTGTGTAGGCAACTGATAATTAAGAGTGAGTTTGACTTGGTAATAATACCACCAAAATGTTGATTCATGTAATGGGCATGTCTTTTGCCCCCTCCCAAATACTCTCAATATTTTCATATTTTGAATTTACAAAGCAGTTATACCGAATGTTGAGTGTGTGTGTGTGTGAGAGAGAGAGAGATTAGGGAGGGAAGATAAAAAGACGAGAGGGCCCACCTTCTTTAAACACACTAGAACTGTGCCAGAATGCCAGAAAAGTATGTATGGTAGAAGAGGTCAGAAGATGGTTAAAACTAGAGTGGGGGCATGGATGGGGAGGGAGATAAGTGAAAAACCAGGATACATTAAAGGCTTTTATAGTGGCTGGATTTAAAAGATTTGTAAAAAAACATGCCAGCCCTCATTTTTCATGTCATGTACAGACAAACCTGTTTTTATTCAGCAAAACAAACTTGCCCCCTCTTGACTGCATGGGTGGAATGAAGGCTTTTTTGCTCTCAGTTAAGGAAGGAGGTAGGAAGATGGGAGAAATAATTTGGTTAATGGGGAAAATTGGAAAGAAAATGAATCTTTGTAAGTCCTTTCAAATGTGCATGCTCATGCTTGACGATGAGGTATATAGAGACCAGAAAGGCCCCAAGTTGCGACAAGCAGGTGACTGGTTGTGGAAGAAAGGCCCCAACTTGCGACAAGCAGGTGACTGGTTCTTCTACCATGACCACGTACCTGCTCACTCTGCACTGTGTTCAGCAGTTTTTGGTAAAAAACAGCTTGACCTCTATGCTTCACCCTTTCTATTCACCCAATCTTGCCCCGAGTGACTTTTTAATGTTTCCCTGGATGAAAAATGTCCTCAAAGGATAACATTTTGCCAATGTGGAAGAGGTGAAACAAAAAATGGCAGAAGCACTAAAAGTCATCAAAATTGACAAGTTCAAAAACTTTTGAGCAGTGGGAAAAGCATCTTGATAGGTGCATTGCATCAAACAGAGAGTACTCTGAAGGTGACTGAAGTATAAACATGTAAGAATAAATATACAACTTGTTATAAATAAATCCCAGGG